>JABTTQ020001844.1:0-177756 GCA_016081115.2 Rehmannia glutinosa | reverse complement strand
GCTGCTGCATTGCTAAAGTAAGGTTTTGAAGATACGCTCACACTACCACTTCACTTGCCATTACCTCGGGGTGAACCCGACCCATTAACAGAACTGCTTCCTTTATTGTCACACCAACAAAGCCAAAGATCCTAATGATTTCAAACAAACAGACTACTAATGCAACGAGATAATTTCAATCAAAAAAGAAAGCAGACGCCGTAACAGCCATGCGAAAAGACAGTCCGTGGTTTAGATTTGTATACAACCCAATAGGCCGCTTGCTTTTCGACGCTGATGTTGACCAGGTGGTCCATCCACACTCCGACCCCTGGTCATTATCGTGACCGCATCCCGCATCCTACCTATGGATTCTGACGACCAGGAGCTACTCGCCTGATCTACGCTTCGAGCTTTTAGAGGCTAAATGTGACGAGAGTTATATTCGGCCCGCGAAATGACAGATTCGGCTTTGGCGAGAAGAATAATCCCACTCTGGAGGTCGACCGCCCATCCAAACGGACAGTGGATCGTGATGAAACTAACCATCATCACTACATTCAAAATCATCAATGCCAACTTAGAGTAAAATGTGATTATCAGCGTCGCTGCTTTATCATTTGAAAGCTGCCATTTCAATATATCACTTTTGTAAAGTTCTTGACCGGGATGGAAAAGCCATCCATAAGTGGAATCCCGGATGGAGTCACGAGTGTTCTCTCAAACTCCCCACCAAGAGAAATTAACGGATGGAACAAGCGGAAAAACCAGTGGGATGATGAAGAAGCGACGATCGGAGAGAATGGAGATGCGATCCGGAGACGAGTTGGTTAAGCTTGAGAATGATTCCCGCAGCAGCCTGGAAAATAATCGATAGTAGAAGACGTAAAGGGAAGAGGTGGTCAGGAGGGAGTTGAGCCGATTGAGACGAGCCGCCTTGAGAAAAAAGAGGGGCAAAGTAAAAAGAGAAAACACGAAGAGCCGGCGAGCAGTCGACACGGGCGACGTTGGAGAACAAAAAATGGACGCTGATTTATGTATTGGCCCACGACCTCCAAGAACCATTTTGGTCGAATCGACGAGTTCCTTGAAATAACTCCGATGTCTTCGCATGGACACATTCTCGACATGCCGAATTGATCCTGAACATGCCTGCCACCATCTTAATATCGACCTGGCGTTAAAACCCGAGTTATTGGCGCAAGGCGCAAGCTCGGCCCCAACAGGGGTAAAGCCGCCGGAGGCCGAGGTTAATAAATTCTTGATAAATCCGCTTATCGCGGAATCCTTATACCCGATGGGTGGCCAACCCCGTATTAGTAAAGAAAAGCAATGTGGCGACTTTGTGGATTTCACCGACTCAACAAGGCATGTCCCAAGGACATTTATCCATTGCCAAATATTGATTACATGGTAGATGCCACTGCGATTAATGGACATGGTGATGAGTTTCATAGCGCATACTCGGGCTACAATCAAATACGAATGCATCCTGACGACGAAAAAATACGCTGTTTTTCTCGCTCGCCCGGTGTCTCTCACATAGGATGATGCCATTCGGATTGAAAAATGCCAGCGCGCCGACCACCAGAGGTTAATTAATAAAATGTTTGAGGAAATGATAGGTGCATTACCATGGAGGTATATGACGATATGTTGGAAATCCTTGTACATATCCGATCATCTTAATGATCTTAATAAAATGTTCTTTGTTTTGAGAGAGTACAAGATGATGTTAAACCCGAGAAAATGTACTTTGGGGTCGGCTCGGTAAAATTTTCGGGTTATATGGTTAGCCAAGGGGATCGAAGCTAACCTTGATAAAATAAAAGCCATCATTGAACTTGAACCCCCTAATTCAGATCAAAAGAGTACAAAGCACTTAACAGTAGACTAAGCGCCCTTTAATCGGTTTGTCTCATTGTCCACGGACAAGTGCAAACCCTTTTTGAAATCATAAAGAAAAATAAGAACTTTGAGTGGACCGAGCAAGCCCAATTTGCCTTTGAGTCACTCAAACAACATTTCCCTCAATACCACTTACGCAAAAACCCACCCGAGGAGAAGACTTATATTTATATCTTGCGGTCTCCGAGTATGCCGTTAACTCGATCTTGTCAGTTGGATAACTCATCCAATATCCTATTTGTTATACAAGTCAAGATTGCATGATGCCGAACTCCCGATACCCACCTATGGAGAAGTTGGCTACTTTCGATCATCTCAAATTTCGGAAACTTCGTCCCCGCATCTTTCGAGCATAAGATCGTGGTTACGACCAATTATCCATTAAAACAAGTATTGCACCGACCGGACACTTGGTCGGATGATCAAAGTGGTGCAGCCGAGCTCGGCCCGATTCGACATTTTGTACGAGCCACGTACAACAATCAAGGGACAAGCACTTGGCGGACTTCGTAGCCGAAGTTTACACCTCCATCCGGCTACAAGTGGATGAAGATTAGAATAGAAGTTGTTCGTCGATGGATCTTACCGCAGATTGGGGCGAGCATGGGCGGGATCGTGATAATCGATCTAAAACACAAAACTCTTGCTCGGCCATGCGGTTCCGTTCAGCGACCAACAAAGAAGCCGAGTACGAAGTGCTCACTGGCGGCAGACTAGAAATGGCGGCATCGTTGGGATAAACGATTGTTGGTGCCGCAATGATTCCGCTGGTCATCCATCGATCAATGGAAGTATGAAGGCGAAAGAAGCAGAAAAATTGCTCAATATCCGGATTTGTTCAAGAAAAGTTATCGCAAAAAGCGAGATGTTCTGCGTATTCCCCGAATCCGAGAATATGCAAGCGGATGCCTTAGCTCGGCCTCCTCGGCCGGACCAAGCTATGCGCAGATGTCACCATCACCCACCGATGCCCCATCACTTAATTCGCAAAGGATACATGCTAATAAAGCAACCGAAATGACACGGATAACTCCATCATCCAAAGATTTAGAAAAGGGAGTTCACCTAAGACAAGACCCGGCTTAACCTTGTGGACTCGGGCCGCTCGGTTTACGCTAATTGATGGCGTCTTGTACAAGCGTGGAGTACTCAGTCCCACTTCTTCGATGCTGACGGAGAGGATCACGGTCGCACTCCGGGAGGTACACGAGGTATATGCGGAAATCATTTGGGGCCAAACATTAGCTTACATGGCGTCGGCAAGGATACTACTTGGCCATCCCTATAAAAGGATGCAATCCTCCTCAAAAAAATGTGAATGGTTATAAAAGATATGCGCCACAATCGAGATATCACCCTGAAAAATTTTACTTCCATATTTAGTCCATGGCCGTTTGCCAAATGGGGAATGGATCTCATTGGGCCACTCCCCACGCGGCAAAGGCGTGAAGTATGCCATTGTGGCGCCGGATTATTTCACAAAATGGGCCGGCGGAACCTCTAGCAAAGATAGACGAGGAGAAGATCGTTAATTTTGTATGGATGTCCATTATATGCAGATTCGGGATACCGCACTCAATCGTCACGGATAATGGGAAACAATTCGATAACCGGAGGTTTTGAAATTTTTGCGAAGAGTTTCATATTAAAAATCATTTTTCAACCCCGTACCACCCGCAATATAATGGGCAGGTCGAGGTGGTGAACAAGGTACTGAAGTATACTTTGAAGGCAAGGTTGGAGGAGTCTAAAGGCAATTGGCCCGAGGAGCTGGCCGGCGTGCTATGATCGTATAGAACAACACACCGAGCAGCCACGGGGGAGACACCCTTCTCTTTGGCCTACGGAATGTAATATACCTTAAGAGGTACTATCAATAAAAACTCAGTTTAGACTCAGATATGACTCTGGGAATTTATCATTTCATCTGATATTCTGTGAGCTCTCTTAAAGGGGGGAACAATTTTTATTCGCCTCGGCTAAGATCCGAGTGCCGTTTCGATCGCCTCGGCCAAAAACCGAGCACCGACTTCTCGTCTTGGGTACGTCCCTTGCACGTCAATAAAGGGAGGCTCGCCCAAAAGGCAGACCTACCCTAGTAACAAAGACTCGACTTAAGCTCCGAGCATGAAACTTAGTAAACAAACACAGGCAGTTAAAGCCCACTACTTGTCACTCGAGCACAAAAAGCCGAGCCCCATTCTTAGAAAAATAAAAAAGGGTAGACATAACAAAATCCATACAACAATAAGGAAAAACGAGCACAATACTTAGCAGAAATTCGAATGCATACACAGGCGACTGAAAGAGTAGTTTCCTTTCATCAAAAATATTTACATTGGGGGGCCGGAGCCCATTACATTCAGAGGCCCTAGGCCAACTAACCTATCCAAAAAGCAAAGATAAAAATTTCAAAAAGAAAAGGGGGAAAAAAGGGGAATTTCCACAGGACAATTAGAGGCCACTTCTTCTTCTGGAGGGGGTGAGTCCTCGCCACCGACAACCTCGGCAAAACGAGGGCGAAGGGCATCAAGGTCGGCATCCAGCTGAGCAAGGTCCTCTTCAAGTTGTGCCACGATCCTGCCGGCTTTGAGCTCCTGAAGAATTTCCCCAATGCTGGTTGCGTGACCACAAGTCAGCATGAAGGCGTATTCTTCCGAGTTTTTGTAAGCTCGGACGGCCTCCACCCGTGCTTCCTCAATCTGCTTATGGGAGGCCTCCTCAACCTCCCTGCGTACTTCAGCCACGCGCCTTTCTGCCTCGCTTCCCTACTGAAAGCGGCGAAGAATAAAGAACACTCTCCAACTTCACGACCCCCGCACGAAGCTCATCCTCGACCCTTACGGGCCCGATCCTCGCTTGCCTCGGCATCATACCACTTCCCTTTCAGTATTGGCCCTGGCCGTGGCCTCCTCTGCCTGAGTTTTTAGAGACTCCTGCACCCCGTGGCAGAGGGCATGAGCTTCTTGCAAGTCTTGGTGGCGCATTTCTAGCTCTTCCATCCCACCGATCATGTGCCACAAAATCCGGGTCATGCGCCCGGACAGCCCCATGACGTATTGGGCCTTCTCCTTCCACCCAGTCTCCGAGCAGAACTACTTAATGCACATAGTCCATGAAGTGGCCCTCTCGACCGAAATCATCCGAGAAAGTCCTCGGGAACCCACCTGTCGGGATCTGCACATTGGGCACCGGTGGGGTTGGCCCGATTCTATCGGTCTTTCCAGGCTCTTCGATTACAATTCCCTCCATCCTCCTTCGGAGTGGGGGCCCTTCTGCTTCTGGAACCCAGTCGGTAGGACACTTCCTTTACCCCGACGCCTCCCATTGTCTTTGCCGGCCGCCAAAGATCGGTGGGGTCGTCCGCAGCCACTTGCCTCACAATGGTCGTGTCCCTCACGCGCTGAAGACTGGCAAAGAGGTCCACACCACGCCCTACAAAAAACATTCATTACGAAAGGAGCGAGGGCATAAATGATTAAAAAGAAAAGAAAGTGCAAGAAATGTGAAACATATACCTTGGGCCCCAGCTTTTACTGAGTATTTGTGACTGAGGGAGCTTCTTAGCTCTTGACTTTTACTGCTTCTAGCCTATGCAATATTTCTTATTGATGTGCTTATTGATAGGGGGAGATTTTGTAAAATATTTCTTAAACGGATAGTTTACTCATAAAATCGGAAAAGCTGTTTTGTTTTTAAAATCGCCCCTTGAAAATTGTTTTGGTTAGTAATCATCAAAAAGGGGAGTTTGTTAGATAAATGTTTTTATGATTTTGATGATTTTGTTCAAATGAGTTTTTATACCAAAACAATGTCCCTAAATGTTGTCCAAATACTTTCGATCGATTTAAAATGTTTTTACTATTTTTCTGGAGTATTTCTTGATTTTATTTTCGATATAAAATTGGACAACACTTTTGTTTCAAAGCTTGAATGGTCATTATAGGGCAACCTGTACACTGAGTTGAGTATTTGAAACAAAAACGCAGACATTTGAAAAATAGGGAGGTCGACCTGGGGCAGAGCGGCCGACCCGGGCTAAACCCGGTACACAGGAAGCCCTCCTCAAATGATGTCTTCTCTGTTTCGATTTTTATCAACCCCCAACCTCAAGCTTAAGGCGACCGGTCGAACCCCCTTCGACCGGTCCCCCGTGTAAAAATTGCAGCAAACTCATTTCAAACTTATCTCTGCGCACACCTACCGAACCCCTCTTTTATCAGCAAACTATTCGTTGCATTTTCAGACAACTTTTCCCTAATTTGTGGGATTTATTTCTAACAGATGTAATCTTGATTTTAAATGGTTTCTTTTGCAGAAAATCACTCCCCAAGGAGGAGCCTATGTCTGGAAATCAAGCCAAGACCTCTCCTATAAATAGAGGTTTTATTCAAGCAACAAGACACAACACATTACACAAGCAAAAGAGCATACAAGCAAACACTTTCATAAATCTTGTTGTATTAGCCTAAGCACTTGCACTTGCACTTCTTTGAGGTCTAGGCTTTCAAATCTTGATTACACTTGTACTCATATTGTATTATTCATTATTGAGTTGTAATCTTGATTTTGGTCATCATTCAACACAAGACATCCTTGTGAGTATTCTTGTGGTAAGAATACTCTTGGGTGATCTAGGTGATAGGTGTTTGGAGAGTGTGGTACTCTTCAAAGGTGGTGAAGGAAGATTGTGGTAATCTCCTTAAAGGTGTTGTAAGAGGGTTGTGGTAATCCTTAAGGTGTTGTATTAATTTTGAAAATTAATAAAAAAAAATTTCCTTTTCAAAACCCATCCCAAATATACTGGGGTGGTAGAGCACGTAGTCCCTAGCTGGGGTGAAGCTCTTTAAATCAACGTGTGTTGTTTATTTTCCGCATTTAGCTTTCGTCTTTGATTAATTATTCGAAAAATAGGGCAAAATCTGAAAAACCGAGATAATCTATTCACCCCCCTCTAGATTATCGTAGCCACTTAGACTAACAAGTGGTATCAAAGCCAAACTCTTTGGCTAGCTCGTTCCGAGTAAAGAGGAAAGATTCATGGCTACAAATGACGCTTATCTCACCACCGATGCCTCCACCAACAAGCCACCACTATTCGACGCCAACAACTACGCATTTTGGAAGGACCATATGGAGTGTTTCCTACAAGGGTGCGGGTTCGACATTTGGAATGTGGTTGTTGAAAGAGTTGATCAACCAACCAAGAAATTGGAGGATGGTACGTCGGCTCCAAAGCCTTTCAAGGAGTTCGATGAAAACGACAAGAAGGCATTCTCTCTTAACGGTAAGACCTTAAATATTTTGCATTGTTCTCTTACCGCCACCGAGTAAAATCGCATAAGAGGCATAAGGTCGGCATATGAAGTTTGGGAAAAATTGGAGACAATTTATGAAGGAACTAAGAAGGTCAAGCAAGCAAGAAAGACCATGCTTGTTAAAGACTTTGAAAACATTAACATACATGATGGTGAAAGCATCTCTAAAATGGTGGAAAGGCTTGACAACATTGTCAATCCTCTTGTGGCCCTCGGTAAAGTAATCTCGGAGGAAGACAAGGTGACTAAGGTCTTGAATGCACTTCTCGGTTCATGGTCCAAAAAGGTGACGGCAATCACGGAGGCACAAAATCTTGAGGCACTCAAGTTTGACGAGCTCATCGGGAACCTCCTCATCTATGAAGTCTATCTCAAGGAGAGGAAAATTCCAAACCATCCATAAATCAATCGGGTATGCAAATTATTCATAAAGGTCTTGCATCTTCTTCAAATAATGCATATTATGATAATGATGATGAGGAGGAGACGACCGCACTTGTTTGAAAATTTACAAAATTTGTGAATAAAAATAAAGCAAGAAAACCGAGAGACAATGCTTGCTTTAAATGCAGAAAACCCGAGCATTTCATTGCCAATTGCCCGAAACTCGATGAGGAGGAACAAAAGAAAAAGAAGCCTTTTTTCGAAAAAGAAGGCTCTAAATGCGGAGGTCAAAACTTGGGATGAACTACTTGAAACAACCGACGAGGAAGGAGAAACCGAACATGGTCTTATGGCCATAGACGATGAAAATAATGAGGTACGCTCTAATTCTTCTACCTCCTCCTTAGTTGATGAATTGAAATGTGATTTTGATGAATTGCAAATTGAGTTTCAAAATTTGATTGTTAAATACAAGACTTTGAAAAATGAGCATAAAGAGCTTAAAATTGAAAAGGAAAAATTATTTACTTCTTATGAATCTCTTGATAAAGCTCATGCTATTACTCTTACTAGAGTTCATACTCTTGAAACCGAAAAAGTAGTGCTCACCAAAGATCTTCAATGTTTAAAAAAGGATGTGCATCGTTTTAACATAAGCACGGACAAAGTTACAAAAATTTTAGATGCACAAAGAGGTGAACATTCCAAATTAGGACTTGGCTATAAACCTTTTCAACCTCTTTCAAAGAAAAATGACCAAGGTCCGACTTTTGTACGTGCTAATAGTGCCCATGATATTATTTGTTTTTATTGTGGTAAAATTGGTCACTATGTTAGCCATTGTAAATTGAAGAACAATTTTAGCTATGTTTGGAGACCCAAAGGTCTCAAGACTAACCCCCATGGACCCCAAAACTATAGGGTACCTAAAAATAATTCCTTTATAGGTCATAGGGGCTATAACAACCATGGAGGATTCAAAATGGCTCGTGGACAGCGGGTGTTCACGCCATATGACCGGAAAGAGAGAACTTTTTACCAACATCAAGCTCCAAGAAGAGGGTATGGTCATGTTCGGCAATGGCAAAGGAAAAATCATTGGCAATGGAGACATTGGTAACTCTTATTTCTCTCTTAGTAATGTTCTTTTAGTAGAAGGGCTTAAGTTTAATTTGATAAGTGTTAGCCAACTTTGTGATTCAAATTATGATATTTCTTTCAATAAAGAAAAATGCCTTATTCTTAAAAATGGTAAAATTATTTGTGAAGCAAATAGAAAAGGCAATCTTTACAAAATTTGTACTAGTGATTTGGTTAGTCAAAATGTTTCTTGTCTTGTCGCCAATAATGATTTAACTAGTTTATGGCATAAAGCGACTTGGACATGTTGGACACAAGAATTTGAAAATATTTACAAAAACCAACCCGTAAAAGGACTACCCAAATTGAATTTTGAAAATCTTGGCTTATCTGACACTTGTCAAAAGAACAAATTAGCTAAAAGTAGTTTCAAGCCAAAAAATGAAATTTCCACAACCAAACCCCTACAATTGCTTCACCTTGATTTGTATGGGGATATTGGTACGGCTAGTCTAAGTGGAAAACATTACACTTTCGTTATTGTCGATGATTTTTCTAGATATACTTGGGCTCTTTTTCTTACCAATAAAAGCGATGTCGTTAATGAGTTTGTTAAGTTGTGTAGACTTATTGAGAATGAAAAGGAAGATACTATTAAGTCTATTCGAAGTGATCGAGGTGGAGAATTTGATGGTGAATTTAGAATTTTTTGTGAAACCAAGGAATATGCATACAATTTTTCGGCTCCAAGGACACCTCAACAAAATGGAGTAGCCGAAAGGAAGAATCGGACATTACAAGAAATGAGTTGGTCCATGCTCAATGAATTCTCTCTTCCAAAATATTTTTGGGCCGAAGCCGTAAGTACCGCTTGCTATGTCATTAATCGGGTTTATATTCGTCCTAAAATGAATAAAACTCCATATGAGCTTTGGAAATGAAGAACTCCAAATATTAGTTATTTCAAAATTTTTGGATGTAAGTGTTTTATTTTGAATACTAAGGATCAATTAGACAAACTTGATCCTAAGGCCGATGAAGGAATATTTATGGGGTATTCAACAAAAAGCAAAGCATATCGGGTTTACAACAAAACTAGTGGGGTTGTTGAAGAATCTATTCATGTAAAATTCAATGAAGCCTCGGGTGTTGAAAGGATACCCAATGATCAAAGTGATGAAGAGGATATTATTGAATCCATTGTTCAAAATGATCAACCTTCTACATCAAATGATCAACCATCCACTTCAAATGTTCCTCAAGAAGATATAGTTGATACTTCGGATCTTCCCGTAGCATTGAAATTTA
The DNA here is from genome assembly GCA_016081115.2 of Rehmannia glutinosa. Classification (NCBI taxonomy): domain Eukaryota; kingdom Viridiplantae; phylum Streptophyta; class Magnoliopsida; order Lamiales; family Orobanchaceae; genus Rehmannia; species Rehmannia glutinosa. The sequence goes on along the minus strand of JABTTQ020001844.1, from coordinate 167,779 downwards.
AGGGAGATCACCCAAAATATCTTATTATTGGTGATCCCCTTGATAAAGTGATGACTCGAAGAAAATTTGCCGAGAAAGCTCTTATATCTCAAAAAGAGTCTAAAATTCTAAGGAGGCTATTGAGGATGAAGATTGGTTTTTGGAAATGCAAGACGAGTTGAATCAATTTGAAAGAAATGATGTATGGGAATTGGTACCTTGCCCTTCATCTCAAACTATTATAGGTACTAAATGGGTATTCCGGAATAAACTTGATGATCAAGGCAACATTGTTCGAAACAAGGCAAGGTTAGTAGCTCAAGGGTATTGTCAAGAAGAAGGTATTGATTATGATGAAACTTTTGCACCCGTAGCACGTTTAGAAGTTATTCCTATTTTTCTTGCCTATTCTTGTTTCAAAAATTTCAAGCTTTACCAAATGGATGTTAAATCCGCTTTCTTAAATGGTTTCATTCAAGAAGAAGTCTATGTAAAACAACCTCCAAGGTTTGAAAATTTTTCTAGGCCTAATGATGTTTATAAACTTAAAAGGCCTTGTATGGTTTAAAACAAGCACCGTCGTATGGTATGATAGACTTAGCTCTTTTCTTTTGCAAAATGGTTTTACAAGAGGTAAAGTTGATACTACTCTCTTTGTTTTTAAAAAAGGGCAAGATTGTTTACTTGTGCAAATTTATGTTGATGATATTATCTTTGGTGCTACTAATGAATCTTTGTGCAAGAAATTTTCTAAGTTGATGCAAGGTGAATTTGAGATGAGTATGATGGGGGAGCTCAACTTTTTCCTTGGACTTCAAATTAAACAATGCCAAGAAGGTATCTACATTTCACAATCAAAATATACAAAGGAACTTTTGAAAATATTCGGCATTGAAGAAGGAAGAACCGTATCTACCCCTATGGCAACTAATGTCAAAATTGACAAAGATGAAAAAGGCAAGTCCGTGGATGAATCAAAGTATCGAGGTATGATTGGTAGTTTACTTTATTTAACCGCTAGTAGACCGGACATTCTTCATGTCGTATGCCTATGTGCTCGTTTTCAAAGCAATCCCAAAATCTCATATGAGTGCCGTTAAAAGAATTTTTCGATATTTGAAAGGCACTATTCAATATGGTTTATTCTATCCAAATAATGAAAATTTTTCTCTTAAAGGTTATAGTGATTTGGATTATGCGGGAAATATTGATGATCGGAAAAGTACTTCCGGATCATGTCAATTTTTAGGCGATTGCCTAGTTTCTTGGTTTCCAAATAAGCAAAATTGTGTTTCACTTTCAACGGCCGAAGCCGAATATATTTCCGCAGCTTTTTGTTGTACTCAACTTCTTTGGATGAAACAAACCTTAGCAGATTACAAATGCTCTTTTGAAAATGTTCCTATCTTTTGTGATAATATATCCGCTATAAATATTTCTCAAAACCCGGTTCATTATAATCGTACTAAACATATTGAGATTCGACATCATTTTTTAAGGGATTGTGCTTCTAAACGAAAAATTGAGATATCTTTCGTACCATCTCATGATCAATTGGCGGACATTTTTACAAAACCGCTATCTTCCGAGACTTTTGTGTCGATACGAGCTCGGTTAGGCATAATGCATATTGGATGAGGTTTACGTTTGCATTTTGCATGTTTTTAAAACTTAGGGGCGAAAAATCGGATTTTTGGTTGAAAATTTGGATTTTGGAAAATTGGTTAAGACAGTGGGCTAGTTGGGGTGAGGGCAACCGGTCGCCCTCACCGTCGACCGGTCTCCCTCAACGTCGACCGGTCGCCCAAAGCCTTTTTGTGGATAAAAGAGCTTCTGTCTTCATACTTAGTCATTTTAACCCATTTTTGCTATTTTTCGTCCCATTCGCCAAATATACACAAATTTCACTCACAATGTGTTTTCTTGCATACATTTCATATCTTGGACTTAATATAGCTCGATTATCATCATCATTGCTCATCTTTACCGATTAAATGGTAAGAATTTTCCCCCCTTTGCTCTATTGGGTTGAACTCTAGAGTTTTTTGGCTTATGTGTAATTTCCTTGTTGTAAATGACATATGATTGTGATGAGCTTACTTATTATGATGTATTGTACTGTGTTTGGTATGATTTGGTGATGAAATTTTTTGGCTTGCTTCATTTACAAGGGCTTTATACAACTTCTTTTATTTTTCACGCCCACAAAGTGTTCGATGTAATGTCACAACGAAAATTTCAATTTCTACATGACTCTTATGCTCTCAAATGACTTATATACTTATTGAGATCATGTCTTGACAAACAAAACAAGCTTATGGATTTCAAATGCTACATTTCTCCCATTTCCTCGGATTCTAAGCCTAATTTTTTCAATGGTTGATAAATCGTCTCTTCGGCGCACTTTGATATACTTGTATGGTGTTTTTATCATCCTAACATTCTTTTTGATGATTCCAAATGGGGAGAAACAGGGAATTGGCTCGTTAACTCAAAGAAGCTAATAAAAGCTCGCAATAAAAGCTATAAGCTATTGGCTCGTTAGCTCAAAGAAGCTAATAAAAGCTCGCAATAAAAGCTATAAGTTATGGCTGTCTAATGTCATAAGTTGTATTGAATACTTAGTCCAATGGTTGTATTATGGCATTGTTTGCATGGATAATGAGTATTTGTGACAGGGGGAGCTTCTTAGCTATTGACTTTTACTGCTTCTAGCCTATGCAATATTTCTTATTGATGTGCTTATTGATAGGGGGAGCTTCTGTAAAATATTTCTTAAACGGATAGTTTACTCATAAAACCGGAAAACAGTTTTGTTTTTAAAATCGTCCTCTTGAAAATTGTTTTGTTTTGTAATCATCAAAAAGGGGGAGTTTGTTAGATAAATGTTTTTATGATTTTGATGATTTTATTCAAATGAGTTTTTATACCAAAACAATGTCCCTAAATGTTGTTCAAATACTTCCGATCGATTTAAAATGTTTTTACTATTTTTCGGAGTATTTCTTGGAGTTTATTTTCGATATAAAATTGGACAACACTTTTGTTTCAGGCTCGACCGGTCACCCTATAGGGCAACCTGTACCTGAGTTGAGTTTTTGAAACAGAAAACGGGACGTTTGAAAAATAGGGAAGGTCGACCCTAGGGCGACCGGTACCTGGGAAGCCCTCCTCAAATGTTGTCTTCTCTGTTTCGATTTTTATCAACCCCCAACCGGTCAAGCTTTAGGGCGACCGGTCGAACCCCCCTTCGACCGGTCCTCCTATGTAAAAATTGCAGCAAACTCATTTCAAACTTATCTCTGCGCGACCGGTCGAACCCCTCTTTTATCAGCAAACTATCCGTTGCATTTTCAGACAATTTTTCCCTAATTTGTGGGATTTATTTCTAACAGTTGTAATCTTGATTTTAAATGGTTTCTTTTGCAGAAAATCACTCCCCAAGGAGGAGCCTATGTCTGAAAATCAAGCCAAGACCTCTCCTATAAATAGAGGCTTCATTCAAGCAACAAGACACAATACATTATACAAGCAAAAGAGCATACAAGCAAACACTTTCATAAATCTTGTTGTATTAGCCTAAGCACTTGCACTTGCACTTCTTTGAGGTATAGGCTTTCAATTCTTGATTACACTTGTACTCATATTGAATTATTCATTATTGAGTTGTAATCTTGATTTTGGTCATCATTCAACACAAGACATCCTTATGAGTATTCTTGTGGTAAGAATACACTTGGGTAATCTCTTTGAAGGTGTTGTAAGAGGGTTGTGGTAATCCTCAAGCTGTTGTATTAATTTTGGTAATTAAAAAAATTTCTTTTTCCTTTTCGAAACCCATCCCGGATATACTGGGATGGTAGAGCACGTAGTCCCTAGGTGGGGTGAAGCTCTTTAAATCGACGTGTGTTGTTTATTTTCCGCATTTAGCTTTCGTCTTTGATTTATTATTCGAAAAAGAGGGCAAAACCTGAAAAACCGAGATAATCTATTCACCCCCCTCTAGATTATCGTAGCCACTTAGACTAACACCGAGGCTATTGCAAATGTCACTATCACCCAGCTGACTGCCCCATCACTTAATGCGCAAAAGATACATGCTAATGAAGCAATCGAATCGACACGATGACTCCTATCATCCAAAGATTTAGAAAATGGAGTTCAGCCGGAAGACAAGACCGAAGCTAGAACCTTGTGGACTCAGGCCGCTCGGTTTACGCTAATTGATGGCGTCTTGTACAAACGTGGGTACTCCGTCCCACTTCTTCGATGCCTGACGAAGATAGATGCAAATTACGCACTCCGGGAGGTACACGAGGGCATATGCGGAAATCATGCTGGGGGCCAAACATTAGCTTACAAGTCGATACGGCGATATACTACTTGGTCGTCCCTAAAAAGGATGCAACCGACCTCATCAAAAATGTGAACATTAAAAAGATATGCGCCACAGTCGATATCACCCTGAAAGCAATGACTTTTACTTCCATATTTAGTCCATGGCCGTTTGCCAAATGGGGAATGGATCTCATTGGGCCACTCCCCACTGGCAAAGAGGGCGTGAAGTATGCCATTGTGGTAGTGGATTATTTCACAAAATGGGCCAAGGCGGAACCTCTAGCAATGATAGACGACGAGAAGATCGTTAATTTTGTATGGAAGTCCATTATCTGCAGATTCGGGATACCACACTCATTCGTCACGAATAATGGGAAATAATTCGATAATCGGAGGTTTCGAAATTTTTGCGAAGGGTTTCATATTAAAAATCATTTTTCAACCCCGTACCACCCGCAATCTAATGGGCAGGTCGAGGTGGTGAACAAGGTACTGAAGTATACTTTGAAGGCAAGGTTGGAAGAGTCTAAAGGCAATTGGCCCGAGGAGCTGGCCGGCGTGCTATCGTCGTATAGAACAACACACCAAGCGGCCACGGGGGAGACACCCTTTTCTTTGGCCTACGGTACCGAGGCTGTCATTCCTGTTGAAATCGGAGCCCTTACCTTTAGAGTTGCAAATTTTTCTGGGGAAAATAATGATGCCGTGCTCCGAGCCGTGCTGGACCTGTTGGATGAGAAGAGATGTATTGCCGAGATGAGGAATGTCGTATATAAGCAAAGAAGTGAAAGGTACTACAACTCAAAAGTGAAGGAAAGAAAGTTCCAGATTGGCGACCTCGTCTTAAAAAGAATAACAGGGATTGAGCCCAGCCCGCTAAAACCGACCTGGGAAGGTCCGTCTCGGGTCAGTAAGGTCTTGTCAAAAGGGGCGTATGAGTTGGAATACTTGAGTGGGAAAAAGTTTGAACACCCATGGAATGTAATATACCCTAAGAGGTACTATCAATAAAAACTCAGTTTATGACTCAGATATGACTCTGGGAATTTATCATTTCATCTGATATTTTGTGAGCTCTCTTAAAGGGGGGAACAATTTTTATTCGTCTCGGCTAAGATCCGAGCGTTGTTTCGATCGCCTCGGCCAAAAATCGAGCTCCGACTGCTCGTCTCGGGTACGTCCCTTGCACCTCAATAAAGGGAGGCTCGCCCAAAAGGCAGACCTACCCTAAAAACAAAGGCTCGGCTTAAGCTCCGAGCATGAAACTTAGTAAACAAACACAGGCAGTTAAAGCCACTACTTGTCACTCGAGCACAAAAAGTCGAGCCCCATACTTAGAAAAATAAAAAAGGGCAGACATAACAAAATCCATACAGCAAAAAGGAAAAACGAGCACAATACTTAGCAGAAATTCGAATGCATACACAGGCGACTGAAAGAGTAGTTTCATTCCATCAAAAATATTTACATTGGGGGGCCGGAGCCCATTACATTCAGAGGCCCTAGGCCAACTAACCTATCCAAAAAGCAAAGACAAAAATTTCAAAAAAAAAAGGGGGGGAAAACACATTAAGCCCCGCCAAGAAGGGGAATTTCCACAGGACCACTAGAGGCCACTTCTTCTTCTGGAAGGGGTGAGTCCTTGCCACCGCAACCTCGGCAAAATAAGGGCAAAGGGCATCAAGGTCGGCATCCACCGAGCAAGGTCCTCTTCAAGTCGCGGCCACGATCCTCCCGGCTTTGAGCTCCTCGAAGAATTTCCCGATCTTTGTTGCGTGACCACAAGTCGGCATGAAGCGTATTCTTCCGAGTTTTTGTAAGCTCGGACGGCCTCCACCCGTGCTTCCTCAACTACGCTGAGGCCTCCTCTACCTCCTGCGTACTTCCCGCCACGCGCCTTCTCGCCTCGTCCGAGCAAAGAAGAAGAAGACTCTCCAACTCCGCGACCCTGGCGCGAAGCTCATCCTCAGCCTTACGGGCCTGATCCCGCTCGGCCTTGGCCTTCACAGCCACTTCCCTTTCAATATTGGCCCTAGCCGTGGCCTCCTCTGCCTGAGTTTTTAGAGACTCCTGCACCTCCTGGCAGAGGGCATGAGCTTCTTGCAAGTCTTGGTGGCGCCTTTCTAGCTCCTCCATCCCGCCGATCATGTGCCACAAAATCCTGGTCATGCGCCCGGATAGCCCCATGACGTATTGGGCCTTCTCCTTCCACCCGGTCTCCGAGCAGAACTACTCAATGCTCATAGTCCATGCCCGTGCAGCCACGTCTTTGGCAGCATGCCCAGCAGTCGGCAAGTTTTTCACCTGCTCATCAGTAGGCGTGGAGCACCTGGCAAATTCCACAAACCATTGAGGTCGCATCCCAGCCATCCCATCACACATATCATCCCTTTCAGGATTTGGCGACATGAAGTGGCCCTCTCGACCGAAATCATCCGAGAAAGTCCTCGGGAACCCACCTGTCGAGATCTGCACATTGGGCGCCGGTGGGGTTAGCCCGGTTCTATCAATCTGTCCAGGCTCTTCGATTACAATTCCCTCCCTCCTCCTTCGGAGTGGGGGCCCTTCTGCTTCTGGAACCCCGTCGGCAGGACGCTTCCCGGCCCTGATCGCCTCCTGCCGTGCTGCCTCAGCATCGGTGGGCTGGTCCGCAGCTGATCTGGCCCTATGTGCGGCCGTGTCCCTCACGCGCTGAAGAGGTGCAAAGAGGTCCACACCACGCCCTACAAAAAACATTCATTACGAAAGGAGCGAGGGCAGAAAGGATTAAAAAGAAAAGAAAGTGCAAGAAATGTGAAACATATACCTTGGGCCCCAGCTCGCCTGGGTGACTCAGGAATCCGCACATGTCCGGTCGGCACAGACGCTCACCCCGGAGGACTATCCGCCGTAGGGGACGGCCTCGTCTGCTCTGTTCTTGCGGGCTGCTCCTCCTGCCCAGGGGTACGCCTCCTCCCAACCCTCAGAGGGCTTCTCTAAGGCTCTTCCCTAGCCTCTTCTTCCACCATCGCCGCTTCTCCATCGGTTGCCTCTCCGACCTCGGGATCGGCAGGCAAAGCAGATCGCAAGGCGGCCACAGCCAGTCGAGCCTCGGTGGCCAATCTTTCAATTCGTCTATCCATTGCGCCTATAGCCTGGATATTATCTAGCCGACAAACAAAGGCAGTCGACAACCGACTAGTGGAGGGACGGTTTTCTGAACAAAACAAAAATTTGAGGTCAGGTAGGCCCAAGAAAGAAACAGGAAAAGAAAATAGAGAAGAAAGGAAGTGTACTTACTGAAATTAAAAGTGAAGTCTGAAGGAGGAGGCAGGATCGTCTCTTCCATTCCAACGCGAGTTTGCCACTCGCCACTTACCCAAAGCCATTTATCCTTCCACTCCTTTAAGGATTGTGGAAGGCCTTCAACCAGCCCGTCTGGGTACCCGGGTCTGGTGTGCATATAGTGCCATCCGACGACGCTTTTCACCCAGCGTTGCGGTCGCCTTCCATTTAACAATTCATTTATTTCCGCGAATTTTGGGTGCGGATACCCTTCAAGATGGAACAACACCAACAACCCAATGATTCGGGCCCAAGATATGGGGTGCACCTGAGTCAGGGGAATGCCCCACTTGCGAAGCCACCACGTAAGCACTAGCGGCAGTGGGAAATGCAACCCATATAGCAGGCTGGGAGTGTGTATAGCAGGCCCAAGTCTATAGACAACGCCCTCTCGATAGATAGTAAAGGGCACGGGATTAAAAATATTATGTGTCTACTCCAACGGAGTCTCTGCTGGAGGTGAGTGATTCAAACTTGAAATGTGGACAACACTTGGACTGGAGGGTGTAGTTCTTCGAACTGGAGAAAAAGAAATGAAGGTTCGGAAGGGGGGTCTTCGATTTCTACCACCACACTATAACTGTGGCTCCGACTATCTTAGAAGGAAGACATCTATTTGAAATAAAAGAGAAATAAGGTTTTTTTTTAGAAAATACCTAAGTTTGAAGCCTCTGAACCCTAAAAACCGACCCGAAAATTCTGCTCGCTCTCAGATGATTCTGCTCGGAAGGCTGTAGATGCGAAAGTGTAGAATGAAAGACGAAAAGGGTATTTATAGGTTAAGTTCCCTCGAAAAATGAAACACCAACTCAAAAGAAACGTGTCCTTTCGGTCTCAAAAGCCGTCAGAAACATCAAACACGTCACGTCCCCACGTTCTGCTGACACACTTGTCCCACCTCTTCGGTTCCCGCGCGAAGTTGGGCCAACCAAGAACTGCCACGTGTCCGTCATTATGATACCACAATTAATGCGCCGTTCCAAATATTAACTGATAAGCGACAGGTGTCAGGGAAAGGTGACTTTGGGATTTCCTCTTCCCCATTAAAAGCTCATGATTAACATTAAAGTTCAAATCCGACTTGGGGGTCATTGATGATACCCGAGCTTAGCTGGCAGCAAGTTGATCCACGTGGCCATTCAGCACATGGAGGTATGAGACCCACAGGCCAGCACAGACCGAGCTGATGACGTCAGCAACCGACCTGATGACGCCATAAATTGGGATCGGTTTCCCGAGCCCGATCTAGGTAGGAAATTTAAAGGATAACCATCCAGTTAAGAAAGGCTAAGTACATCATTAGCATGAGTAGGCTGACACTTGTCAACACGTCAACCAAATGAGTCGACAAGTGGCAAACACTTGGCCTGCATGCATGCTCAACGAAGGACAAGTGTCCATCTTTAATTATTTAGCTGCTAAATTTAATAGTGGATATGAAAAGCCCACTAATAAGACGGGTATAAATAGGGGCCTCATTTATGAGGAAAAGGACAAGAGAAAAAGAGAGAGAGAAAAGACTTGTAAAAATAACGCTGTAAGAAAAACCGACCAGAACTTTCGACTCGGAATCATATATTAAAACGCAGAATTAGCCTTGAACTCAGGCTTATTTTCATTTCCACGTAGCATATCTTTGCACATTTTTGCTTGTTGACCGAAACGCACGTCAACAGGAATCAATCAGTGCATCTTAACACATGAGAGTACAATTCTAGTAAAAAAAACGTCGAAGTGTGCCCCCTTGGGTACATTCGAATTTCGATTCATTTGAGTTGTTTGACTGAGTTTATAAGGTCTACAAAACTTCCTATAAGATTTTGAGAAGTTATGTTCTTTAAACGTATTTGTAAAAAAAAAAATTTAAAAAGAAGCTTTTATAAGCTCCAAAATAAGTTGTTAGAAGCTTCTAAATTGCTTTTGGAAAATGTGATCTTTTTTTAGATAAATGGAAATATATAAAAGAAAGGAAAATGTCCTGATCACAAGCTGATCAAGTAGCAAAGGAAAAAATATTAAACTTCAGAAAAAAGAAACAACAAAAATATCTTAAAAATACAATTTAAACGAAAGACGTCTATTTAAAGCATGTGATCTTATTTTATCAACTTTTTATAAATTCTTTGGACTATTTGAAGCACAAAATCGTTATTACCAAAAATTATAAGCTCTATCCTCTCATTTTAACTAAACACTTCAAGAACTTATCGTAAAAAAAGATCTAACATATTAATATCTTATATATTCTTAAAACATCTTATTTTCTTTTTTAAAAAATATAAGATGTAAGAATTTATAAAATCTTTTAAAAAAGTTTAGTCAAAACGCTCTTTATTTTTGGAAGATTATTATCTTCTCGGCACCTCCAGGTAGAGCTGTTAAATAACCGACCGGGCCACTAGGGCCCAAACCCATCTGCCAACACATAAAATCATGGGTTATGGATACAATTGTCCAATATTTCGGAAAAAAGACACATTTTTACGCTCGCAAGCTTTTTCCTGATTTTTTTTATGCTCCCGCCAATTTTTTCGAAATTTTTTACATTATTATTTCATGTTTATTTCAAACATGTTACATCGAACAAAATTTCAGCGTAAAAACAATTTCTCTCCTATTAAATAATTTATACTCGAAATCTTAACAATAAAGAAATATACACATAAAATAACACATATTGAAGGAAAAAAAATACATTGAAATAATATAGCAACAACACATGAATAGAAAGACACAATCAATTTCTGTTACAATGCAATGAAAACGTCGAAAACATAGAAACAACTAAGAAACAACAGAACAACATTGAAAACTATATAGAAACTACCAAGAAACAACAGAAACAATATAGAAAACACCACATAAACAAAAAAAAAACTTAAAATAGATTTAAAATTGCATTGAAACATCGAAAATACATTGAAACAATAAAGAAATATCATAACAACATTAAAAATGGTATAGAAACAACCCCAAAATAACATAAACATCATAGTAAACACCACATCAATAAAATGAGCTTACAAATAGATAAAAATTACATTGAGACATTGACAACTAAATGGAAACAACAAAGAAACATCTGAACATTGAAAATATTATAGAAAACAACCCAGAAACAATATAAACAATATATAAAACGACACATGAACAAAAAATAGCATAAAAAATAAGAAAAAAAATTGTATTTAAACATGGAAACAACTAAGAAATAAATGTAAATAACATCGAAACTACATAAATAACATATAAAGCAATACATGAACAAAAAAGTCAAAAAAACGTAGAAATAACCAAAAAATATGTAGGAGCGTATTAAAGTCAAAAAAGCCAACCGGAAGAGTACAAAAGTGAGTTGGGCATACACACTGTCCTTTTTTTCCAAAAAGGTAGGCATTTACGGCAATTTCTCTACCTAGCCAACCCAAATCCAATTTTTATACCTAAATTGTATCAGACCAGTGGGCTTCGAGCTTGTCAGACCTATATATCCTCGGGCCGGGTTGGAAATTGGTAGCACTTACCTCCAAGAATCTATTATTGTTGCAAGTAGGAATCCATTACTGAATCAATTAGTCAATTCAAACTAAAACTAGAGGGCCTGTTTGTTTATGTTTCCAAGGTCCATTTCCAGTTTCTGGAGTTGGAAATAGAATTTTGAGAATTTATTGGTTTTCGTGTGGAAATTGGGATTGTGTTTGGATAAATGAATTGAAATGTGTTTTATGTAGGGTCGGAAATGAGATTGTGTTTGGTTTGAGTAGTTTTGAAATATTATTTTATGTATATAATAACTGAAAAATTGGTAGTGGTGGGGTCCACTTCAATATTTTAATTTGAATATATAATATTATATTTGTAAGATTATAGTTGGTGGGTCCCATTAAATAGTTATAATTTAAAAATAGTAATATTTTAAGTAGATAAAGTTGATAATGGTGGGTCCCACATATATAATTGGGTTAAAATATGAAAATAGTGATTGATAAGTAATGATGAGTGATGTAGGGTAGTGTATAGGTTTGAGAATAGAAATTATAGGTTTGAGATGTTGTTTTATGTGAAAAATAGAAAATGAAAATGATGATTTCCATTGGAAATTTTATGAACAAACATGATTCCACTTTTATGTATAGTTGGAAACTGGAAAGAGGTCATTGGAAACATAAACAAACAAGGTCAGACTGTTTTTCCTTTTTACCAATTAAATGCCCCAAAAGGCCAAAAATCAGTTTTTTTTTTTTTTTTGAGGAAATAAACATGCATTAATCAGAGAAAAGTTTTCTCATCATCCGGAAGAAGATGAGTAAGTTCGAGGAAAACACCAAATAAACATTACAACTAGGAAAGGAAACAGAGAAAGCAAATCTAGCGACAACGAGCCATCGAATTGGCCGATCTAGGAATGTAACGGAGGTTGCATGAGCGGAATGAGCGCACAAATGATCTTATGTCATCCACCACACGCGTCCAAGGTATGAGAGGTTCGAATCCTTCCGTTGGAACGCTTGAACCACTTGCTGATTGTCCGTCTCCACCTCGATGTGTTGTAGCTGTAATTCTTTTGCAAGAATAAGTCCCTCTCGGCACGCAATTGCTTCCATGATATCGATTGCAAATTCTTGTTGGTATTTCCGGGATAGAACTTTGATCGCTTCGCCACTATGTGTTCGAACCACCACACCCACGCTGGATCCGCCTCTCTTTACTACGGATGCATCGGTATTAATCTTGAAGACGCCCTCTCTAGGTCGGCACCAAGTGGTCACCCGGGCTTTAGTTTGCAGGTTTACCATCTCGCTGGAGTCGTCCTTGTACTCCTGTTTTAGTCTCATCGCCAAGGTAAAGCAGTCTGCATGTGATAGTTCATTTCCTTGGAAAATGAGGACATTCCTTGCATACCACAAGGCCCAAAGGAGCATTACGAACAAAGCACTGGCATCCTCGTTCTTGAATCTCGCAATCTTCTCGGTCATGTCCGCCAAGGAGGCTACCTGGTCAGTCACAGAGTTATCAAGCCTAAGCGGGGAAGCTTGCCAAAAGAATAAACTCCACGGGCAATCTCGAAGGGCATGTTCGATTGTTTCGGGGCATTCGCCGCATCTCTGGCAAATAGGGTTGGGCACCACCTTGCGATGGAATAATGCGACTCTTACTGGTAATGCCTTGTGAAGAACCTTCCACATAAAAATCTGCACTTTAGGGGGTACGGGTAGCCTCCATAGCCATTTCCATAACTCTTTTGGACTCTCTGATGACGAAGCACTACTTGTAAAACGATTGTCCAAATCAAGCCCAACTCGATACCGGTTTGACGCTATATTGTCCATTTCTTTGTGAAATGCCAAGCCCATCCATCCTCGCACCAAAAGTTACGTGGGGATACGCAAGATGTGCGACGCAACCTCCGGCGTAAACAGTTGGTTCACTAACACCTCATTCCATTCAGCACGTCCCACCGAAAAAAGCTCTGAAACCTTCATCTCCTCAGGCCATTCACTATTTCGCCCCCCCGGTTGAAAGTTGCGACAAGAAGGTAACCAAGGATCTTTCCAAATGTGAGTTGATTGTCCATTGCCTATCAACCGTCTAGCTCCCTTTCGGATAATATCCTTTCCCGCTACAATGCTTCGCCAGGTAAAACTGGGGTTGTAGCCAATTGTGGCGGTCAAGAAGTCCCCGTTTGGGAAATATCGGGCTTTTAGGATACGGGCGAGTAGTGAAGTGTCATCTTGAATTAACCTCCATCCTTGCTTAGCTAGCATGGCCTTGTTGAACACTGACAACTCTCTAAACCCCAATCCACCCAGTTCTTTTGTTTTGCACAATGTATGCCATTGAATCCAATGGATTTTCCTCTCCTCGTTTTTTTGTCCCCACCAGAATCTCGCCATTATTGAGTTGATTTTTTGGCAAGTTTCTAGCGGAATCAAAAAACAGCTCATGATGTACGTCGGAATTGCCTGTGCCACACTCTTCAGTAACGTCATTTTCCCCGCCGTCGAAAGTGTGATGGCTTTCCAGTTTTTAAGCTTTTTCCCCACCCGATCAATTAATGATTGAAATATGCATTTCTTTGATCGCCCCACATTAGCCGGTAGTCCCAGATAGATGAGGTGCTTTGCAACCCGCTGTACTCCCAATCGACTCGCAAGAGAGGTCGCAACTGTCTCGGGAACACCCTTGCTGAAAGTGATCTCGGACTTCTCAAAATTAACTATCTGACCCGACGCCGCCCCATATTGAGTTATAATATTCTGAAGTTCTTGGATTTCATTATCTGTTGCCCTTCCAAATATTATGCTATCGTCAGCAAAAAATAGATGGGAGACCGGGGGTGCCTGTCTGCAAATTTTGAAGCCATGTATACGCCCCGCTATCTCTGCACGTCTGATGAGGGAGGAGAAAGCCTCTGCACAAAATAAGAATAAGTATGGGGAGAGAGGGTCGCCTTGGCGGAGCCCTCTCGAGGGGATAAAAAAATTACCAGGAATACCATTAGTGAGCACAGAATATGTAACCGTAGACACACACCGCATAATAAGGGAAGCAATGTGATTAGGAAAGCCAACACGAAGAATGACCTGGTGCAAGAATTCCCACTCAACCCTGTCATAAGCTTTGCTCATGTCAAGCTTGAGTGCGAAAGACCCTTTTTTAGTGGCCGTGGAGGATTTCATAGCGTGGAAAATTTCGAAGGCTAGGAGGGCGTTATCTGTGATTAGCCGCCCCGGCACGAAAGCAGATTGGCTAGGGTGGATGACATGGGTAAGGGCGTTCTTAATTCTATTCGCAATGACTTTAGAAATAATCTTAAAAATCACATTGCAAAGGCTAATGGGCCTAAAATCGCTAGGGAGGGAAGTACAATTCTTTTTAGGGATGAGAATGATGTACGTGTGATTCAGGGCAGATGGATTGGCTTTATTATTGAGAATATTAAGAACAGAAGCAACAACATCAGTTTTAATAGAAGTCCAAAATTGCTGGAAAAATAAAGCAGGCATACCATCGGGCCCCGGGGCCTTGGAGGGGTGCATCTGAGATAACGCCGCAACAATTTCGGACTCGGTAAAGGGTGCGCCAATTTCCGCTTTATGCTCGTCCGGCAATCTAAGGTTTATAGCGTCTAGTACGTTGTTGTAGTTCGTGTTCATGGTGGAGGCGAACAAATTTTCGAAATAGTTTTGAAAAACCCACGCGATATCCTTTTGGTCCTCAACCCAATGGCCGTCGGCATTTTGGATTTTTTCGATCGAGTTACGCTTTTGCCGACCATTAGCTACTTTATGAAAAAAGGCCGTGTTTTTATCTCCGTCTCTTATCCGGTTTGCTCAAGGCCCTTTGGAACCACATAGTTTCCTCTCGCTTCATTAGCATAATAATTTTCTTTTCAATCTCCTGGCGCGGCTATATGATTACCAATAGGGGTAAGCTTTTGTACTTTTTCCAACCGGCTCGCATCCTCAAGTTGTTTGCGTACACTACCAAAATGCGATGATTCCCAACCGAGAAGAGATCCCAAGTCGGTGAATTTTATCCTTTATGTGCTCGGGTGAGCCGCATGCAATCGTCGAATCCCAAGCCTGGGCGAATAAAGGTTTGCAAGAGTTATCTTGCAACCACATTTTCTCAAACCTGAAGAGTCGTTTCCTTTTACTCCCGCCTGTATTCCTATTGGCAACCCAAGACAGAAGAACGGGACAATGGTCTGATGATAATCGTAGGAGGTGCTCCACTTTGTATTGAGGGAACATGCATATCCACGATAAGTTGGCCACGGCTCTATCGAGCCGCTCCTGAATGTTATCTGCCCCTTCTTGACCGTTCGTCCACGTGAACTTAAAGCCTTCGAAGCCAAGGTCGTCAAGGCTACACTCCGAAAGTGTGTCCCTAAAAGCTCGGATTTTTGCATCGTCTTTTAATCTACCACCCAGCTTTTCTGATTGATAGAGTACTTCATTAAAATCCCCCATGCAAACCCACGGTGTGTCATTGTTTGTGTGGAGGGCTTTTATAAGATTCCACGTCTGCGACTTAGAATTTTCCTCGGGCCATCCGTATATCCCCGTAAGTCTCCATCTCCCGTCAATCATGGCGTCTATAGCATGTAGTGAGTCATATTGGATCGTAACTCAGACGAGTCCTTCCAAAAAAGGCACAAGCCGCCTCTGCGACCTCCATTCCTCATATCACAATCAACTGCAAAAAAATTATCGAAACCAAGTTTAACACAAATATTACTGACTTCCGTACCAAGTAGCTTTGTTTCCATAAGGAAAACAATGGTGGGATCTTTTCTTTTGATATCTCGCGTAAGCACTTGAACTGTCTGGGGGTTCCCAAGCCCCGAGCGTTCAAGCAACTCATTGGGTTCGGCGGGACTGCTTCTCCGCAGCCTCCGCCGTTTGTGTATGCGTGAAGGATACCGTCACTGACCCCGGGGTTGGGTTATTCTGTTTTGGTTTTTTGTTTGGTGATGTAGGTTGGCTAGAGTCGGTGGGGGTTGGATTTTTTGTTCTTTCGTTTTTTGGGGAGCTGTTAGATGGCGTATTGGGGAATGGGGGTTGTCTGCCTATTAGTCTTGTCCAAGTGCTTGGTTTAGGTATTGGGTTTGTGGTACTAATGGTGGGTATGCTTGGGGTTAGTGTTAAGGTATCTATGTTAAATAAGGTGGGTGGATAGGTATGGGGTATAGGCGATTTATGTGGGTTTGTTGTGTATTCAGCTGATTCATGCATATTGGTTGGGGTTGGTTTTTGCAGGTGTGGGTTTGATAAATTGGATGGGATTGGTGGTGGGAGTTGTGTTAAATGGGTCTGATTATTGATTGTGATGGTTTTGTTGGATTTGGACGTTAGGATCAATGAGTTGAGGCTGGGGACAATTGGGAGGTCAAGTGTGTCAGGACGTGAGGAGCATGTAGTGGTGGTATGGGGCTTAGTGGGCTTGATGGGTGTGACGTGAGTTGCATGGGGAGGTAGTTGCGTTGGTTTATCAGGGAAGAGCGTTTTATTAACCGGGTTTGGTTTTGGGTGGGGTGAGAGGCCTTCGGGTACGGTTGGACGGGATCGCTTGAACGGTGATGCCTTCAGCCAAGAACCGTATTTTGCTTCCGCTGGGGACGTCGCTGCATTGTTATCGTATTCCGTACAGGTTCGGAAGTGATGACCAATTATACCACAGCAAAAACAATAAATTGGTAGTGACTCGTATTTGATGGGGATCCACTTCGGTTCGCCTTTCACCTTGATCGTGATGCCTCGGGGTAATGGTTTCATGATGTTGAGGGCGACTTTAACTCTTGCCGATTTTCCAAAGATGCCATCGTCAGTCGAGTCCCAAGCCACAAGAGAGCCAATCTGTTTAACCATGACAACAAGGGCCTTCTTATTCATACAGTTAACTGGTAGGTCATAAAAACGGGTCCAAAACGGGGTCTCCGTAATCTCGATGGATGAAGGTTGTTCCGTACCCTCGATTTCTTTGAGTGCGAAGAGGTTTCCTTCAAAGTGCCATGGTTGATTAGAGATAACCCATTCTCTCTCTTTCGGGTCATCGAAGCGAAATAGGAATAGGTTTTTTCCCCATTCTCTAGCATAATAACCTTTACTTGGCTTCCAAGATTTCTTCATGACTTCCAACATATAGAAAGAGTTAAATGACTTCTGTGTACACAAAGATCCAGCTAAACAGTACCCTTGCGTATCTTTTATCGTTGAATTAGTGTCTGTGTCTTCATCCAAGTCCACCACCTTTGCTTCATTGTCTGTAAGCTCCTCCATGATCCCTCCACCACTCATACGAACTACACCACTCCCTGAACGTGAAAAAAACCTGCAGAGAAACCAGAAAAAACACAGCAGAAACCGGGAAAACACCTAACCCTAGTCCAAGATGGACGGCGCTAGCTCAGATACATGTAGACGACATGAAAGGATGATAGCGAAACGACGGGGGGGACTCAGACGAAGGGTGTCGTGGGGGGGGGGTCCTAGCAAACCCTAAGTGGGACGTGGGAGCCAGGGGTGGGGTGGGTCAAGTTGCACCCTTGGGGATAGTTAGTGGAGGGTTTGTGGGGTGAGTTGTATATCATGCAAAAGAAAAAGCCTATACTAGCCGACAGATTAAGAGGGTAGCTTTTTGGGTTAGTGGGGTGTTTAGTGGATGAATAAAGGGGATTAGTGGAGTATTAGTGGATGGGCATGTGGGGAGTACAAGGACCGATGCATGATATATGGGTAAGTGTACGCCAGGTCAGCAGGGGTGGGGGGTGAGGGTTGACGTCCGGCGATGGAAATATCCGCGGTGAAGACGATAGCGCATGCCTGACCGACGTATGAGGAGATAACGGGAGGAGGAGTGGGGGATGGGGGCTAAAACCACACAGAGCTGGGAATAGGAAGAAGAAGATGGAGGGATGAGACACCCTAACAAGACCCTATCAGGAACAGAACCCTCAGAAGAGAGAGCGAGAGCTCCTAACTAAGAGGAGAACGAGATGTACTGATCCCAATTCATAGATGCTTGATGGTTGAGCCTTATAATGAATTTAGTTCCAAAAAAAAAAAAAAAAAAAAAAAAAAAAAAAAAAAAAAAAAAAAAAAAAAAATCAGTTTTGGAATGTTGTGACTTGTGATTCCATATATATTCAAATGTCAGCCTTTCCTTACCTTATAAGCCGGGAGGCTGTAATCAACACAATGGCTGATGGATTCGATTTCTATCAATGCCGTGCATGAGGCATTTTTAAAATCTAATTGATAATTATAATGACAAATATATATAAATATGGTTGCGATAATTTTTGTTTTAAAATATATAAATTATAAAAAAATATCTTTCACTTACTGTCTGACAATATAATCCTAGCATAACTCTTTTATTTAAATGTAATTTCCCTATCATGTGATTATTCATTTGATGGAAGATGACGACTTTAATATTAATCAATATCTATCAAACGATGTTGATAGCGATATGTTGACTGATTAACAACTTGCTTTTGGAAACCTCTACGAGTAAAATACGAGGCCCAGCCTGATTGGTTAGGGTTAATGTCTTAACTCTTAATGAGGTCATAATTGAATATTTATCTAATTGTTTTTAGGTTTTTACTATTTACATTTTTATATATAAGAAAATTGTAAGCATTTAGTATCTTATTTTAAATATCTATAAATATGTGTTTAAATCATTACCAAACATTCTATAAACGTCTTGCAAAATTATTTATTTTCATTAGATTCGAGTACAATGATTTTGTATTTATATATTCTTATACGTACATTTATAATATATATTATCAATTTATATTATTATGTATGTGTTAACTTACTTAGATTATAAAAATAAGTAAAAATAGATTTTATTTATTTTGTTTTGAAACATTATTTTATTTTTAATATTTGGTTAACCGAATTACCAAATCAAAAAATTTTTGGGTAAAAATTGAACCGAACCGAGTATTACGGTTTTGTATTGCCAACTTTTTTTTTTTTGGATTCGGTACAATTTTACCTAATGAACACTCCCAATTATAAAAGTATAAGCAACGATGAGTCACGATTATTAAATTAGGATGTAGCATGTGTGGTCAAATGACGTGTTAGTAGAAGAGCAGATAATCTCATCCCCTGTTCTCTTAGTGTAACGACCCAATTTTATGAAATTAAAGTATTCTAAAATATTATTAAGAAAACGCGAATTTATAAATTAAAGTGATGTCAATAATTATCAAAAAATTGATTTAGAATTTTTTAATTCTTGAGGGGAAAAAATATAATAATAATAATAATAATAATAATAATAATAATAATTATTATTATTATTATTATTATTATTATTATTATTAAATATCCAAAAATTATTCCAAGCATAAACTGGAAAAAGAAATTAAAGACATAAATCCAAAATTTAGTCCGATCATAATTATTTAAAATATAAATATATCATGATTTATTCCACCATCTACAACATCATATTTTCAGTCGGATTCCTCAACCTAAAAGTCATGATAATAATAGGGGTGAGTTTCATCTCGCTCAGTAGGGATATATCAGTCAATATTTAATATAACATGAAAAGCATTCACATAATTACAACAATAAATTCATTAATTTCCTCTTTTTTCTCTAACTGGTCAGTTCCTGCATACACAATATTGTGGGTTCACCCCGAAGATACGTTTGATCCCGAACCCTTTTCATGGCCCCTAGCTTATATGAATGTATTTCCTCTTGACATATATTGCAATCAATGAAGTATAATCATGAAACATTAAATAAAGAGAAATAATATAGAAATGCCTACATTAATAATCGCAGATATTCGATGTAAAAAATGAACAATAAAAGTTATAGTCCTTGACCCCTTCGTTTTCTATGTTAAATAAATATATATAATTAATATGTGATTTTAATAAATTAAACTAATTAATAAAATAATTTGTAAAAATAAAATATCGAAAGAAAGCTTGTGAATTGGAAATTATATATATATATATATATAGGGGGAGGATATAATGAGACCACATATTATAGTGAGATAATGTGGATTCATCTCAACCCTCCCTTATCTATATCAATGGCTAAGATAAATAGGGGTTAAAATTACATTAAACATTTAATTAAGGCAAAATAAATGTATAATTGTCAAAACAAACATGTGGGTGACCATCCAAATATGAAATCAGTTATTAAGGGAGAGAAAATCACGTGGGGAGAGAGAAAATCGCGAGAAAATCACGCTGCAGAGAGAAAATCACGCATGTGCTCTCCCATGCAGTATGTTGTACCTTATCAATGATTTGTTGTATACTTAACAATATTTTGCTGCATGTTTAACATAATTTTACTGTATATTAGAATGGTTAAACAAAAATATGTGGGGACCATTAATTAAGGAATCAGTTATAGAGAGAGAGAATCACGCTCATTAACATGTGGGGACCGTGGATTAAGTAAATCAATTATAGAGAGAGAAAATCATGCTCATTATGTGTTGTATATTTAGCATATATTTGATGTATACTTAACACTATTTTGCTGTATATTTAACATAATTTTACTGCATATTAAAATGGTCAAACAAAAATATAAGTATACAACAAAACAAATATAAGTATACATCAAAAAAACATAAGTACACATCAATATAAATACATACATCAAAAATTAACTACTTATACGGCAAAACACATATAAGTATACATCGAAAAACATCTAAGTGTACATTAATTCTAACTGCCTCCTCGTAAGCCATCGGTTTCTCCACGTCAAAGATCGCTTCTTCACCAATCCCCCTTAACAAAGAAAAACCGGACATAGATCCATTTGACCCAGGGGAAAGATATTGAGTGACATTTGTGGGGATATAGAATCGAGAGATGTTCGCTTTAGCTATCCTACCGCACTCCACCGAGGAAATATTCAGCGGTTTCTCTCTGTTTATCCTCGTGGCACAATCGCGGCTCTGGTTGGACAGAGTGGGAGCTGCAAGTCAACCGTGATTAGTTTGGTGGAGAGATTTTATGATCCGCAGAGCGGTGAGGTTCTAATCGATAGGATTAATCTCAAAGAATTCCAACTCAAGTGGATTAAGTCAAAAATTGGTCATTGGAGACTGTTGTCGGCTCAATGAGGAAAGACGGAGTGCCGCCGTCCGCCGACCCCAACAAGCGCACATTCCAAGCCTATGGTTTTGGTGGGGGAGATTAAAAGAATTATTCAGTTTCCAAATTAAACTGATATTATGTAATTGTGTAATGACAATCATGCCCTTTTCAGCTTTAAAATAAATTTAAAATAATTATTAAATTGGAAAAATCCCAATCATCTAAAAATTGAGATTTGTGGCTAGGATTAGTCCACACTGTCTCACTCTAATTATGTGGTCTCATTTGATCTTATTCCTATATATATATATATATATATATATAGGAAACTTGAATAACAAGTATAAGAATATCATTACCTTAGTGTAAAATTTGTATGAAATTATAAACATATATATATATATACTAAGTAATCCTACACCCTAAACTGAAATTTATCCCCTAAAATAATTAACCCCTAATTTGTCCCGTAAAAGGCTAAATAACCCCTAAATAAACCTCTAAGTGAAATATATAATATTGATAATTATCATAATAAAGATAATAATAAAAACATAATAAATATAACATGTATATAATTTTATTAAGAAATGATACACATAATACTATTGAAAATTATTAGTCTAATAAAGATAACAATAATACTAATATTTAAGTGTTCTTATCATCACTTTTTTTAAATCGGGATATTACATACTATCTCTCTTAATAAAATTTTGTCCTCAAAATTCGTTAACTCAATAAATTTTCGAAAATAAAAATGTATTTTTTTCCTTTTTTTACACGAGGAGTTCTTTATCTAATATGGAAAGTGGAGATGCAATAATACTTTTAATAAAAATGATGGCTTGAATTAATAAAATGTAATTCTAAAATATGATATATAATATGATATTTTGAATAGCATGACATAATAAATTGCATACCTTGAGAAATCCGACGAGATATAACGGAGGTGGATGTCACTAGACTATTTTCTTTTTAAAATATTTGAAATACATTTTTTTTTCTAAACAAGTCTACAGAACCGTAGACTTGCTCTAATACCACTTGTAACGACCCAATTTTATGAAATTAAAGTATTCTAAAATATTATTAAGAAAACACGATTTATAAATTAAAGTGTTGCCAATAATTATCAAAAAGTTGATTTTTAATTTTTAATTCTTAAGGAAAAAATATAATTATGATAATAATTATTATTATTATTATAATTCTTCCAAATTAAATATCTAAAATTATTCCAAGCATAAACTGGAAAAAGAAATTAAAGACATAGATCCAAAATTTAGTCAGATCATAATTATTTAAAATATAAATATATCATGATTTATTCTACCATCCACAACATCATATCTTCAGCCGGATTCCTCAACCTGAAAGTCATGATAATAATAGGGGTGAGCTTCATCTCGCTCAGTAGGGATATATTTGTCAATATTTAATACAACATGAAAAGCATTCACATAATTCTAACAATAAATTCATTAATTTCCTCTTTTTCCTCTGACTGGCCAGTTCCTGCATACAGCATTGCGGGTTCGCCCCGAAGATACGTTTGATCCCGAACCCTTTTCATAGCCCCTAGCTTATATGAATATATTTCCTCTTGACATACATTGCAATCAATGAAGTATAATCATGAAACATTAAATAAAGACAAATAATATAGAAATATATCCTTACCTTAGTATCGCAGATATTCGATGTAGAAAAATAAACAATAAACGCCATAGTCTTCGACCCCTTCGTTTTCTATGTTAAATAAATATATATAATTAATATGTGATTTTAATAAATTAAACTAATTAATAAAATAATTTATAAAAATAAAATATCGAAAGAAGGCTTGTGAATTGGAAATTATATATATACGTAGGAAACTTGAATAACAAGTATAAGAATATTATTACCTTAGTGTAAAATTTGTATGAAATTATGAACATATATATACTAAGTAATCTTATCCCCTAAACTTAAATTTAGCCCCTAAAATAACTAACCCCTAATTTGTCCCCTAAAAGGCTAAATAATCTCTAAATAAACCTCTAAGTGAAATATTGCTTAAAATATTGATAATTATCATAATAAAGATAATAATAAAAACATAATAAATATAACATGAAATGATACACATAATATTATTGAAAATTATTAGTCTAATAAAGATAACAATAATATTAATATTTAAGCGTTCTTATTATCATTTTTTTTAAATCGTGATATTGCACTTAGTACATATCATTTCTCCTTTTCCCCTTTAAATAAACCCTCAACTTTATAAATATGGTATTGATTAATGAGTCAATGAGATGAATAAGCTCAATCAAAATCTGAATTAGGTTGTATTAATAATCACCATGGGCTCTCACCCACACTTGAATAAGCTCCCCGTAGTAGAATTCACAGAAACCAACTTAAATCCAGCCACAAGTTCGTGGAAATCAACGGCGGATGCAGTCCGACGTGGACTGGAAACGTACGGGAGCGTGGTGGTGGATTATTACAAGGAAAGTGATAATTCGGAGCTCCAGGATACCATGTTCGGTTTGTGGGAAGAGCTGTTTGGTCTCCCATTGGAAACCAAAAGGAAATACACTTCTAAACTTGCTGGGTTTGGTTATGCTGGGAACTATCCCTCTATGCCCCTATTTGAATGCTTTGGGATTGAAGATGGTGAGTCCCTTGAAGCTGCAAAAAACTTCACTAGCCTCATGTGGCCTCTTGGTCATCACAAATTTTGGTAATTATGTTCATTTGCTTCTTTTTACACATACACTATGTGAGTATTTTTCAAGAAAATAAGATTGGTTGGTGGGACCTATTCAACCGCAGATTGGTGGTTGGCTCAGTCTAATTAATCTCCAAACACCGCTTCTTTTTTTTTTTTTTTTTTTTGCTTTTTTGTTTTGGCGGTTGGACTAACCAAAATTAGTTAAACTATAGTTTTTTTAACCTTTTTAGAAACTGAAAGTTTTAAATTTGGTATTTTGTTATATTTATGTGATTATTTAGTTTGAGGCCAATCACAATGTTTTACTTAAAAGATATATATATATATATTCCAACACATATATAATTATATAAATTTGCTTCAAATATATTGCAAAAAACTGAAAGTATGTTCAATGGTTTGAGTGTCTCTTCTCTATGTTAAAAGGATTTGAGTAGAACTCATCCTCAAAAACTAGCTCAAGGACAGTTAAGGTGTCAAATGGACCTGGCCGAGCCCACTAGGCCAAAGGGTAATCATCTCAAGTTGAAATTCCATCTGGACGTCCATTTTGGAGCTCTGCATCTCGGTCCTAATGGACCCTCCCAAATAGACCGATTCTTTTTGGGCTTATGAATTGAGTGGTTTTTTTGTGATTTTAAAATATCTCTAATTTTTTTTATAATTAGCTTAAACCTTAAGGAGTTTTTTTTTAAATTATTTCTTATTCATGTACACATTTTTTACTAATCTCCTCTTCTTTTTTTTTTTTTTTTCTGTTCTTCCTTCAAAGTGAAACAATACACACATATGCTAAGCTATTATTGGAGTTGGATCACATAGTGATGGAAATGTTGGTTAGCAGCTACGGATTGGAAAAATATTATCCTCCTTTAGTTGAGTCGTCATTCTACATGACACGACTTATAAAATACCACTTACCAGACAAAAACAACAAGAACGAGATCAACATCGGTCTCAGACCCCATAGAGACAAGGGTTTTCTGAGCGTAATCGGTTCGAATGAGGTCAAAGGTTTGCAGATCCAAACTCCCGATGGCGAGTGGAGAGATTTTGAACCATCGCCATCCAGATTCCTAATCCTAGCAGGCGAATCTTTAATGGTAATAATATCTTCGATTTCATTTGCTATAGTTGTTGTTATTGTTGTTGTTAGTAATTTTTTTCTCTTAATTTCAAACAATCAACAAGGGATAATTACAAAAAGCCCCCTCCGGTTTTGGCTAATTACAGAAAAATGATATTATCAAACCCACAAGTTTGATTATGTCTTAAATTTTAGGGGGTAGCCGTAATATTTCTATAAATATCAGGGGGATTTTGAAATTCTTTTGCATGTGAAGGAGGAAAATATTAGACGGAATCAAATATCAAGGAGGTTTTGGTAATCTTAAAAAAAAATTCTAGAGTATTTGTAATTAGACCAAACCACAGGATTTTTTCCGTAATTATCCCAACAATCAATTCTTATAGTTATCTAATAAACTTGCTTGTATACTTCATTACTTGAATCTGAATGATAGTATATGAACTAAGATTTTAGATTCTTATCAAATGTGTATTATTATTCCTTTGACTAATTTACCATTAGTTAAAGCTTCTCATAAATAGTCTAGGTTAAAATTGTAATGTGTTTTTAAAAAATATTATTATTTTAGAAATGAATAGGGAGAATGTGATTATTTCAATCATAGGTGAGATGGGATGAATTATATAGGGATGACAATTGACAGTGACGGGGCTGATATCAGACATACCATCTCATCTCCGAATATGGTCCCAAATAACATTCCCGTATTATTTCCATTTGGGACTGGGATGGGGATGGATCCCTCAGGGAATTTAGTCCCCGGTTTTATATTTATTAATAAACAAATTTGTAAAATAAATTACCTAAATAACCAATAATTGAAATAAATAAAAATAACATAAATCCTTAATTTGTAAAAGAGAGAATTAGAATAAGTAAAATTATAAAGACTTAAGAGTTTAATTTTTAAAATAATAAAACAAAATAATATAAATAGAATTAACATTAATAATATATTCGGGGAATGAAGATTGGCAGTGGCGTAGCCACCTTAGGACGAGTGTGGTCTGCTGACCGCACTCAAATTCGGAATGATCCTGTTAAATTTGATTTGGATCGCACTGAAAATTCAACCGAATGTCTAGTTCATATAAAAAAAATTGAGCTAAAATTTAAAAAGGCCATTAAACCTTCTTGACCGAAAAAAAAATTAAGAATTGTCTGGCCCAATTAAGATACATGAGTGTATAAATGATTGTCTTGTTTGTTATATAGAGAGAGATATGTTTCGAACTTGATAATGAGTAGTGTTTTTGAAGCACTTTTAAAATGAATTTCTGGATCTAAAAATCTATTATTAGTTGTAATTTGGGGATTAATATAGAATGAATTCTTAGATAAATCATTTCTCCAAAAAGTCCATTCTAGAGAAGTCCGAATTTGAGATTATGAAAACTCACAAAACATTGTTGCAATGTATTGGCCTTTAGATTTGCCTTTATTATTTTTTATTTTCGAAAAAATTCGTCCCGACAATCATCCCACCAAAACGGGAAAAATCATGACCGCACTGACCATAAATCCTGGCTACGCCCATGAAGATTGGGACGGGGAATCCATGTTTTATCTAAACAGAGACGGATGGAATGGGGATATAATTAATATAAATATCATATACGTCCCATCTCTGGTTCTAGAGAAGTGGAAAATCCATATCCCCGTCTCATCCCTGAATTAATGGGGATTCTCGTCTCATTTTATTCAGACACCAATTGAGATGATTCCCTGTGTAGATTTTGTCATCCCTATAATTATCCAATAAAACTCATCTAAGCTCCTTTTTTTAATCATGGACCACTGTCACGAAAAAAAGGAAAACCCCATAAAAATATTCGAACATAAGTAGAAAAATATAAGGGATAATTACGAAAAAAAAAACAAGGATTGAGCTAACTAAAAAGAACTACAAAATTACAAAAATACCCACAGGTTTGAATATATTTTAAATTTAAGGGGGGTGATTGTAATGTCTATAAATATCATGGGAGAGGGAGATTGAAATACTTTTTGCTTACGAAGTTAAAAAATTAAATGTAAGGCGGAATCAAACCCCTAGAGTTTTTTGTGAAAATGTTCAAAAAGTCATGAGTTTTCTTTGTAATTAGCCCGAACCTTAGGTTTTTTTTTTTTTGGTAATTATCCCAAAATATAAATATATTGTTAAAATGTAATATATTCATGAAAATTTGAAACTTGTCAGGGATGGAGCAATGGCAGAATATATAGTCCTCTACACAGGGTCATTATAAGAGGAGGAATTAAAGAAAAGTATTCAATTGGCATATTCTCTTTCATTCGTGGGATTTTGCAAGTACCAGAGGAGCTTGTTGATCATGAAAATCCTTTGAAGTTTAAACCCTTCAATACTTTTTTTTTTTGAGGAAAACCGTAAGAAACTTTCATTATCAACGTTCAAATTTCTCATCATCAGGGATGAGATGACAGAGTTCAGTTGGAAAACAACCCAAATAAACATTACAACTAGGAAACAAAGAAGAAAAAGCAAATCTAGCAACGGAGTGAGCCATCGAATTGGTCATGACGCGAATCGACGTATAATGCATGAATGGAACGTGTTACACAGCACCCGAATATCTTCCACCACTCGACCTAGGTATGAAAGATTCGTATCCTTCCGTTGGAACGCCTGAACCACTTGTTGACAAACCGTTTCCACTTCTATGTGATGTAGTTGGAGCTCTTTGGCCAAAGTAAGTCCCTCCCCTAAGACGCTATCGCTTCCATGATGTCGATTGCAAATTCTTGTTGATATTTCCGAGATAAAACTTTTATCACCTCACCGTTGTGTGCTCGAATCACCGTACCAATGCTCGACCCCCCACTTTTCACTACCGAAGCATCTGTATTAATCTTGTAAACACCGTCCCTGGTCGTTGCCATTTTATATCCACGGTTCTAGCTCTCGCCATTTTGGCGTCTCATTCGTGGTGGTTTTGTATTCTTGTGTCACCTCATAACCAACGCAAAAATGATCAGTGTGAAATGACTTTACCTTGGAATATAAGAGCATTCCTTGCATACCATAAAGCCCAAAGGAGCATCACAAACATATGGCTTACTTGAGCGTCCTTATATCCCACGATCTTCTCGATCATGTCCACTAAGGAGGCAATCGGGTCGATTCACGGTGTGATCGAGTCGAGCGGAGAGGCTTGCCGAAAAAATAAACTCCATGGGCAATCACGAAGAGCATGTTCTATCGTTTGAGTTTCTCGCCGCATCTTTCACAAAGAGGGTTATCCATCGCCTTACGATGAAATAGTAAGGCCTTAACAGAAGCACATTATGAAATATTTTCCACATGAAAATTTGCACTTTGGGGATACGGCGATCTCCATAACCACTTCCATAATTCCTCGAGTTCTCCGATGATGATGCTCGACCTATTTGACAACTATCAAGTGCAAGTCCAACACGATATCCAGATTTTACGCTGTATTGACCGTTCGCCGTGAAGTGCCATGCCCACCGATCCTCGCACCAGAAATTGCGAAGGGGGATACGTAAGATGTGAGAAGCCGTCTCTTGCGCAAAGAGCTGATTAACTAAGTCAGCATTCCATTCTGCTTGGCCTTTCACAAAGAGCTCAGAGACCGTCATCCCCTCATGCCTATTGCCGTCCGGTATAATAGGGTGACAATTCATATTGGGAGGAAGCCAGGGATCTTTCATAATCTGAATGGAGCGTCCGTTTCCTATTAGCCGTCGGGAGCCCTTTCGGATGATGTCCAATCCCGCTAAAATGCTTCGCCAGGTAAAACTGGGGTTGTAGCCAATGTTAGCGGTCAGGAAATCTCCGTTAGGGTAGTATCGGGCTTTTAGGGAACGGGCGAGCAGTGAAGTGTCGTCTTGGAGTAGTCTCCAACCTTGTTTGGCTAGCATGGCTTTATTAAACACTGACAACTCTCTGAAGCCTAACCCGCCAAGATCCTTTGCATTACATAATGATCTCCAGTTAAGCCAATGGATTTTTTTCCCTTCATTTTTTTCTCCCCACGAGAATCTTGCCATTATGGAATTGATTTTTGACAAGTTTCTAATGGGATCAAGAAGCGACTCATAATGTATGTCGGGATTGCTTGCGCCACACTCTTAAGTAAAGTCATTTTCCCCGCCATCGAAAGCGTGATGGATTTCCAATTTTGAGCTTTTTTCCCACTCTATCAATCAATGATTGGAAGATACATTTCTTAGAGCGTCCCACATTTGCGGTAACCCCAAGTAGATGAGATGTTTTGCTACCCGTTGCACCCCAAGCGATTTGCTAGAGTGTCCGCGGTATTATCGTTGACTCCTTTCTCAAGGTGATTTCGATTTTTCAAGATTAACAACCTGGCCGGACGCCTCCCATATTGAGTAATAATATCCTGAATTTCTGGATTTCATTCCCCGTTGCCCTCCCAAAAATAATGCTATCATCCGCGAAAAATAGGTGGGATACTGGGGTGCTGCGCCTTTTGCAAATTTTGACTCCGTGTATACGCCCGCTAGCTCGACTGGTCGGATGAGGAGGAGAAAGCTTCGCACGAATAAAAATAAATATGGGGAGAGGGGTCTCCTTGGCGAGTCCTCGCGTGGGGATAAAGATGTTACCGGGATACCATTAGTAATCACGAAATAAGAAACCGTGGAAACACATCGCATAATTAAAGATGTAATATGATTAGGAAGCCCAATACGAATCATAACTTGGTGCAAGAAATTCCATTCAACCCTATCGTATGCCTTACTCATATCAAGTTTGAGTGCAAATGAGCCTTTTTTAGTGGCTTTGGAGGACTTCATGGCATGGAAAATTTCGAAGGCTAGGAGAGCGTTATCAGTGATCAGACGTCCCGGGACGAAGGCTGATTGGCTAGGGTGGATGACGAGGGTGAGGGCGTGTTTGATTCTATTAGCAATGACTTTAGTAATAATTTTGAAGATCACATTGCATAGGCTAATGGGTCTAAACTCACTGGGAAGGGATGGGCATTTCTTTTTAGGGATCAAAATGATATGCGTGTGATTAAGGCACGAGGGATTGACATTGTTATTAAGGATGTTCAGAATGGTTGTAACAACATCATTTTTAATAGTTGACCAAAAATGCTGAAAAAATAGAGCGGGCATACCATCAGGCCCCGGGGCCTTAGACGGGTGCATCTGAGATAACGCCGAAATGATGTCAGCCTCGGTGAATGGTGCTCCAATTTCCGCTATGTGCTCGTCCGGTAATCTGAGGTTAATAGCTTCCAGTACGTTGTTGAAGTTCGTGTTCGCGGTGGTGGTGAATAAATTCTCGAAATAATTATGAAATACCCCCGCAATATCGTTATGTTCCTCAGCCCACTGTCCATCGGCCTTCATGATTTTTTCGATGGTATTACGCTTTTGCCGACCATTGGCTATCTTATGAAAGAAGGCCGTATTTTTATCTCCGTCTTTTATCCAGTTTGCCCGGGCCCTCTGGAACCACATAGTTTCTTCTCTCCGCATCAACACTGTAATTTTTTTCTCAACATCCTTGGCAGCGGCCATGTTGTTACCAGTTGGTGGCAATTTTTGTATTTTTTCCAGTTGGGACCGAGCCAACCCTTCAATACTTTTGAATTCATGGAATACTGCAAGAATAGTGGGTCCACCATGGATGCTTCAATCCAAACATATTGCGGAATTTGACTACATCTGTACATGTAATAAATAAAGCCAGTTTGAATCTTCTATGATAATAATTTGTGTTGCATCTTTTATTGCATATTAAACATTGTGTATGTACTTATCTCGTATTGGCTGAATGATCTTTGATTCTGTTGTGTGTAATAAATGAAGATTGCAGATTTTATTTTATTTTATATTTTTTGTGGGAGCTCTATAGAAAACAGGGATAAATCCATAAACTTCCCTAAGGTTTAGTCTAATTGCAAAAAAAAACTCTAGTTAAAGTACCCAATGATGTGTTTGTATTTACCTAACAAATACTAGGGGTGTTGACTCAAAAAAAAAAAAAAAAAAAAATACTAGGGGTGGGAATTCTAGTTATTCTGTCGGGTTCATATTTGGTTTCATGTTGATTTCAGATTATGCCAAAATACACCAAATGTCTTGTGGAAAATAAGAACACTACATTTTTAGGACAAATTGGTAAAATCTTGTAGGATTCAGGTTAGCCAGGTTCGTGTCGGGTCGGTTTCATATTTCTCTCACTAACTTGATGTCGTGTTTTCGCATCGTTTCATGAATTGTCGCTCCTAACAAGTACTCCTCTTCAGGCCATTTGAGGGTGCAATTTTGCAAGCTAAAAAGAAATGTTAGGGTGTAATTGTGATTTAAAAGATAATTGTTTTTTTTTTTTGGTGTAATTAGATAGTTTTTGTAATTAATCCTAAAATATATACATGTTATATACTCTTACCTTTAATACAAGTTTTTGTGCGACATTTTTTATGAGAACATATTTGACACAACCTATAAAATAATAGCTACAATGTGAAATTAATGTTAAATGTTGACACCAAACATAATAAAATCTAGGCTCCAGCATTGGAGTATCAAGTAAATGCCTTGGAGTATCAAGTAAATGCCTTGGACAACCAGGGTGAGGGCACTTCGCACCACCACAATTGTGGGGTGGAGGTCGAGGGTTGAATCAAATCCCCGCCCATCAAATGTTTGTGGGATGGAGGTCGGGGTTCCTATCCCTACTCCATCAAATTGCTCCCGGGCATATACGAGTGGTGAAGATTTGGTGGGAACTCATCTTGAATAGCATCCGTGTGGGTTCGATTCGGGGAGAGATCGTTATTAGTAGATTGGGGGTCGAACATAATTTGTTCTCTTTACCTGGAGGATCTGGTTGTCGTCACACCCGTCGTAACACAACGGCCGTCGTCGTGCACATCCATGATTTCCTGGCGCGGCAAATGAGAGTCGGAGTTACGCCCCGGAAGGCGAGTTATCAACAAAAAAAAAAAAAAAAAAAAAAAAGTAAATGCCTTGGACTATTATCAACTTTCTGACAACCAAAAAGAAAAAAACATCAGATTTCTCCTTCAGGGATGGCCACTCAAGTGATTATCACATGGGAATCAAAATATCCAACGGTACAAATGAATTTGAGAGAGAGAGAATGTAAAGCAGTGGATCAAAATGAATAATGTACTCAACCTGTCAAAAATAAATGAATAATGTCAAGACATTATTTAACAAAACATAAATTGGAATAATGTTTGAGATGGAGGAGGATAATTTTAGTTATTCTTCAACACTATTGACATACAGGACCAAGAAGCAGTTTGTAATCTTTCTGTGGGAGAGCTTGCAAACACTTAAAAACAAAAGTGATTGTCAGCTTTTTGGCTTTCACAAAATAGTTTTTAGTATTTCCTAATCTCAAAATCTATTTTTTTCTGTATAATTTAATCAGAGTTTAAAAGAGGAAAAGGGGTTTTAGATTTCTGTTTCAGCTTATATTTCAAACACAACCCAACTTCTGATTTTCAACTATATTCCACTTTTACTACAATAAATCACTTTTTTTAAAGCAGAAGTTTTTGCAAACAGTCCCTGCATCAAATGTCAAGTCAAATGCATTTACCTGGTCTTTTCTTGGAATCTTAGGATCCGAGAACAACAACAATTCGAACATCAAGGAATTAGTAGATACACATACGACGCGCGTAATCTTATCCCTAAAATATACAATAACGACAATTAGTGCAATGCAATACAGGAAGCAGTACGATTTGCAACCAAAAATCGTATCCGGTAAACGCATAATCTTGTAAGATCCCTAATGGTCCCTATTTATTCCATTCCCTTATAATGTGAATCAAGTACAATGAGATCAAACACATGTACAACATAAAAATATTTTATATCTTCCCCGAAAAAACTTCTATGGATTTATAAGAAACTCATCTTCCTCAGTCGACTTCGATAAACCGAAACAAGAATAATCCATCTCCCTCAATTTCAATAGTAAATACAACACGATCCCACATCCAAACCCTAACGCAGCACTCGAGCCGGTCAACGATACAGCAGCACAAACTAACATCACGAACGACTCCTCTTTCGAATTCATATCCCTCGACGCCATCGCCAATTCAATCCCAGCAAACAACAACAGCACGCCAAGAATCCCGACCGGAAATCCACTCAAAATCCGAACGAACGAGTTCCCAAATAACAACCCTAGCACTAATTTCCCCAATCCAAGAAACACCACCGACAAACCGCTCCTCCCTCCGAACCTGTACTGCCCCGCCAACCCTCCGGCCCCATGGCACACCGGCATTGCCCCGAACCAACAGCCGACTAAATTCATTACACCAACGCTAATCGAGACTTTTGTGGCTGATAATTCTGTACCAGGAAAAAGATCTCCAGACAGCTTACAAACGGCAATAATGGAATTTAACACTGACAGGGGAATCTGAGGCACTGCACCTCGTAAGAATCCGATTTTGAAATCGTCCCATGTTATATACAACACGTGAAACCTCGACGGGCCGAATTTTATGTCGTTGAAAATTGAGGGGTCTCGGATAAAACACAAAATTAGGCCGAGCACAAAGACGATGAGGGCTGATGGGATTGCCGACAAGATTTTGAGTCTTTTGTGAACTCTTCGACGGTTCGTTGGGACTATAGACGTGTTGTTTTCATTGCCACCACCGTCGCCAGTTGTAAGAATTAGGAAAAGGAGGCAAGTGAGTGCAAGAATGAGGCCATCGAGGCCGAGCCAGGTGCGGGGGTCGGTGGTTTTTGTTGCTGTTGTTTTGGAGAAATCTTGATTATACCGAATGTACTTGATGGCGGAGAAGGCAAATGCTAGGCCCTGTGGAGATATGGAAATTTTGATTACAATGAATGGTCTTGATTGTCTTTGAGGAATTATAAAAAAAATCATTTCTACGGACAAAATTCATTGGAAGAGTTTTTATCAGTAACTCAAGAACATATGGATAATAAAATGTCTATTTATGTAAGAAAAGCAAAGCATTTGTACATAAAAGTATCAAAAGAAACTTACATAACAAAACTATGAAGCAATTAACTATGTAAGTATACAAAGAGAAGACAATATAATTGAGTGTATGATTGTCCATCTTGCATTACATTGATTTTAGTAAAACTAATGCGAATTCAAGAATAAATAATCATATTAATGAAAATTTATGAACACTGCAAACTCATAACAAAAAATATCAACCCACCAGATACTTTTTGATTAAAATGAGTTTCTAAAGTAATAACACTAATTTGAGTTATTTCCAATCATTATCAACTTCGATTTGAACGCTCCAAATAGGCCAAACTACTTAATACTCGACTCGAGATTGATCGTTAAAAGCTCGATTGAATTCGGTTCGTAATAACCAAACTTATCACAATTTTTCGTTAGATAAAATACAAAGTTTGCTCGAGCTGAATTCGATTAGTAAAAAATAACATAATGTGTGTAAAAATATCAAGCTATTGAGCTTGAAAAAAAATCGTTCAAGCTCAATTCGGGTAATAATCAAATCAAGCTCAAACACCATTTACATAATTTATGGAGCTTCAAACTTCAAACAAATTTCAACAATACTATATACAGTCCATGGCTCCAAATATCAAAATTATCTAAAAATTAGACCTTTTCAAATTCAAATCCGTCAATCAATTTGCAATAGAAAAAAAAACGTATAATTTTAATAAATTTGGGGAAATTTAGATACATTGCCTGTGAGAGCTGGACACCACGGACGACGGGGAGGGGAGGAAGCGGTAGAGGAAGGACATGAGTCCGGTGGCGCCGAGGAAGAGCAGGACAGCGGCGGTGGAGATTCCAGCAGCGGCGATCTGAGAAACCGTCAAATGAGGCGTCTCCGACACAGCGACGGCGGCGATGGATTTCATTGGCTGGACGGGCATGGGGGTTCCGAAGACCACGCCGGTGGCGATGTTGTATAGGGCGGTGAAGATTAGGGTTGTGGAGAGGTCTAGGTTGGAGACCAGTGTGAGGGCTAAAACTATGGGGATGTAGGTGCCGAGGTCGCCGACGGAGCCGCTCAGCTCGGAGAGGAGGGTGGTCTTGAGGCGGAGTCCGGTGGTGAGACGGTGGCGCCACCCCTCGAGGTGGTGGCGGAGGAGTGGGGTTTCTGGAGATCCATTGGACATTTTGTCTGTGTATAAATTAATTAACAATAAAATTTCAATATATACAAATTCATTAGATGATTTATATTTTTTTAATAATTACTCTTAAGTCTTAATTTTCTCAATAATTAGAGATAAAATGATTATAATATATTTGGTTGTGGCCATGTTACTTGATTTTCTGTAAGTCCTATTCTCAATATTTTAGAATTAATTACTCATTTTTTTGGTTTTAGACATGATAGCTCCTGAGTGGCGTGACGGGGCATGGACAAATATGATTGAAAATGGCTCTTGGAGGATTGGTTGAGGAACTTTTGCGTGTCGTCATTTCCTACATCCCGGCGTCTCTGTCAAACATGATAGGAGATGCAGATATTAAACCGAAACGTATTGTCTGCACCATACCACATTGTTTCATAGCGATTTTTTTATTAAAACAGTGATTTAGAATATTAAATGAAATTGCACTGCTTTATTGGTTCAATTGTAGTTTTGGAATAAAACTGTACCGCCCTTATATAAGGGTAAAATAAAATATTTGTGTTTCCTCTTTCGTTGAATAATTAGACAATCAATATATTTGATTCGGCATAAAATGAGCCGACCTGATCCTCCTTGAGAAATACTGAACTGATAGGCCCTAAAGTGGTTGCCGACAATAGATAATTGGGGGAACGTCGGGTAAATAATATGAGGCTCGTGGTTATTTTATTCGATCAACTCAAGATATTTTGATGGACCTCTTAAGGGGTCCGAGCTCTTATAAACATAATTTTGTTACGAGAATAGTAACAAAATACGAATTTTACAGAAATTCTAATTATAACATATCTATAAATATCACCTCTCAGGTATATTCTAACACTAATGACTTTTCTCACTCAGCATTAAGATTATATTTTTCTCCCTTGAATAGTTTCTAACTTGAGAATCGGAGAGGGTACACTGGAGCAACCCTTAACCCCCTTTTCTAATCCTTGTGCTACAGGTCAGAGTCAAAGCTCAAGAGGAAAGTGTTTTTGGACGTCAGAGTAAATTTGTGGTTAAACCAATATTAAAAACTAATTTTGTAAATAGTAAATTTAAATTTGCATTTAAATCCCAAATAAAACATATTTTGTTTTTTCCTTCAATGTTATAAATATTCACGATGTTTTGCATTTAAAGTAATATACCATTTATTTCAAAAAAAAAAAGTAATATACCACTAAAATAAATTATGTTTTGCATATAGTTGAATTAAAGATAATGCAAGGTATTGCAAAATCATCTTTTTTAAAAAGAATTAAATCTTTAATGTTTTATCGTTATTGGCCATTCTTCGTAATAATTTAAAATAAATATATTATTTTATCAATCTTATAATATTTTAATTTATTAAAACGGCTAAACCGTCCACCACGGTTTATAACCTCATATTTGATTTTATTAATAAATCCTCGATTATAAATTATTTTTTTAGGAAAATTGCATAATAAATTTTGGTTTGATTTTTTTGGGGAAAACCCGCAAAACCACACATTGATCACCTCTAATTTAAATCTGAACAGAAAAAAAAAAAAAAAACAATGGTTAGGGCTACATTATTTTTGTCAATTCAAATTCTGGTCTTTTTGTCTCATATGGTTTAGGTTGTAGCCCCTTAGGGGTAGCAGTAGCACACTATTTTTTTTTTTACAAAAATATAAATTTAACTTCAATATATTTTTATCTATTCTTTATTACCTCTTATTAGTATACATTATTTCCCCCTCTTTAAGACTTTAATTTTACCAAACGAGCTATGTTTCTCGACATAGTTCTTTTCTGATTTGTTTTATCCATTACCTAATTCAACATTTTGAATTTTTATTCTAAAATAAGAAAACACCGCAAAGTTTGCTTAGTATCTTTAGCATAGAAATTATATTTCTAAATAATATACTATATCAATTTAAAATTTAATTATTCTAATTTTGTGGAATATGAAGATTTTATTTTAGTGGGGAATACCTATGCATAATATTTTTTTGAATATATATATATATATATATATGTGACTATAAGAAAAATATTAGTGTTTCTCATTTTCTTTGGATATATAATACTTAGTTTTTATTATTATATTATTTTTAAAATTTAGATTTTATGATATTTAACTTTTATTTTTGTTAATGCAATGTAATTACAAACTATGATAAATATTTTAACTTTATATGTTTAATTAAATGATGTAAATTTAACTTTTGACTTATAGTCATATATGTGATTATGAGAAAAAATATTATTTTTTCTCATTTTCTTTAGATATATAAGGTTTCGCTTTTATTATTATAGTTTGATTTTTTAACAATTAGAAGTTAAAATATTTAAATT
This sequence comes from Rehmannia glutinosa, assembly GCA_016081115.2. NCBI lineage: Eukaryota > Viridiplantae > Streptophyta > Magnoliopsida > Lamiales > Orobanchaceae > Rehmannia > Rehmannia glutinosa. Next base: position 130,195 of record JABTTQ020001844.1, on the reverse strand, counting down.
TTATAATTTTGTTAATTCCATGTAATTATAGATTATGAATGTCTTTTCTTTTATAATGAATACTTTAATTTTAAATATTATATATTACAATTTAAAATTTTACACCTTGGGAGAAACTAGGGATGATTGCCATGAATGCTGTCCTCGCTTCTCGTAGATTTTCCTTATCTAAGGTATATCAACCTCCTCGGTCAAAGAGGACAGAGGTGTGTGGGAGAAAGAATTATAAAAGGAGAGAGTTTTAAATATATAATTTTAAAAAATTTGACTTATAGCTCGATAGTGGCCCGTTTAGCTCGAAAATCACTGGAGTTGGTCTTAAACCGCTACGGCTAACCCTTTTAACATCTCCAGAAGAAGAGTACTTTAGTGTTTTTTTCCAATACAAGGTTCTGAGAGGGATGGGACTGTGGGATTTAATCCCATGTCAATTGACTAGGTTACAAATGCTCAAACAAACTGAGCTACAATTAGTTCCGATGAAGAGTACTTTAGTTAACTTTCTAACATTAGTAGTAGACCTGGCCACGGTTCCGAAACCGCCGGTTCCGGTTCCTATACATACGGTTCTGGTTCCGGTTAAACCAGAACCTTTTTTTTATAATTTTATTTAGAAAAAATATTTAGCAATTTAGCTTTAAATAAAAAGAAAATAGGAAAAAAAAAAAAGGACTTGCACTTAATATTGATAATAATATTAAGTTTTGAGCTTAGTATTAATAATAATATTAAGTTGTCTATGTATCCTCATAGGGTATAGAGGAATCAAAGTCCACGTATTCGCTTACCTATTTTTTACCCTCATTACCTTTTAGCTGTGGCGTTGATCAATCACTCCTATTTTCTCCGCTCGTTCCAGTTGTATTTGTCTCCGTGTCAATCGGATAAGTCACATGTTGACTCTAATCTTTGTGGTCGTCTCTTCGCTCTACACCAATCATTCAATAAACATTGGGCTTCTAAGGAATCGGGATGCAAACACGAGCATGATTCATCCAAAATATTTCCACTTGAGCTAAACGTTTGCTCCACTGCAATAGTTGAAACGGGACATGTCAAAACCTCTTTTGCGATGATTGAGAGGATTAGATAAGGTTGAGTTCTTTGTGATCACCATTTCAAAATATCAAAGTCTTTAATATCTGTTTCACTAAACTCGATAGAAGCAGTTAAATATATGTTCCTCTAGCTCTACATTTGAGCTAGAGGAACCCCTTGGACGTTTACTTTTTTCCCTAAGTAATCGTTGTGCAATATTAAAAATATCATAATAAACATTTTACATTTCTTCTAGTATGTATTTACCAAAACAAGATTGCTGGTTTTAACCTTAAAAAAACGGTTCCATCACGGTTCCATTTACGGTTCTAACTGACGGTTAAAACCGCCGGTTCCATGATTTTTGAGACCTAGGAACCGGAACCAATCTACACGGTTCCGGTTCCGGTTTAGGAACCGTTGACTACGGTTCCGGTTCCGATTTGGAACCTGATTTCGGTTCTATTTGGCCACCCCTAAATTTAGTAGTATTCGCCTACCTACTTTCTAACATGGTATTTTGTTGGGTATCTATCTGCCTCTAAAATTGATTGATACACTGAGTACCAAAACAAATGTTACAGACTAATAAGAACCTATTAATACAAGTAATACTCTGACTTTTTCGAAAGTAAAGTACAACAAATAAACTCGAAAGTAAATGAGAGTATAACACAAAAATATAACGGGACAAAACCCCAAGATCCGAATATTGAATATTATTCGGCTCAGGACCAGTTTTTCCCAAACCACGAAGCTGTCACCAGAGATTCAACCAAAGAACCAAGAAATGGAACCCAAGCAAAAAGCTACAAAAGCCCTCAAGAACCCAAAGTGTTTAAACCTCGAAACCTAAGCAAACCCTAGAAAACCCCTCGAACCACCCAAACCCTAAAATCACTCGAAATAGGGAAACCGTCCACGAGAGGAAGTGAACAAGTTAGATTACACTCAGATCTAACACTATCACCCCAAGAATCACACAGAAATCCAACAAGGTGGTGAGATTTCTAGAGAGAGAGAGCTCGGAGAAACTCAGAGAACAATCGAGAGAGAAGAGAGAGAAAATCACAGAGAATTGTGATTTAGGGTTCGGGGTTGGGGAGCTTAAATAGGGTTAATGAACGAACCGATCACACGGCAAGAATGGACGGACAGATGAGCAAAAAAAGGATCCGCGGACCAAGCTTCCGGATCCCGCAGTCCGAAACCGCGACCCGGGTTCACAAACGGATTAAACCCAATGGGCTGGTTGCATAATGGGCTGCTGACTTGGGCCATGGATTGTTAATAATTGGATCATACAAAATGGGCCAACCAATACAACATATTTAATTATCAATACGTGTCTACACAAAAAAACAAATTGCAGCACAGGTGAAGCCCAAAGAACAAAAGGTTAGAATATGAGGATTAATATAATGTACGGCCCAATAATAATAATTGGATTAGAAATGTTTTGGGCGAACGAGAAAACAAGCTCAAGTAAAAGTTCTGGGCAAATAGGCATGCCACGGCCTATAAATTATAAAAGGAGGAAAATCACATTGCGCAATTTTGTAAAAGTCATTTTTAGAAAATGAACTTTCTAATAAATGACTTTTCAAAAAGTCTTCAATTATAGCTTTTCTAAAATGAATTTTTATAGAAATGTCTTATTTATAAGTTCATTCAAAATTAATCACCAAAGAAAATTATTATGAAAAATAGACTTTTAGATTCCAAACAAGCTTTTATTCATCCAAAGGACATTAGACGAGCACCGAAGCAGTTGTTTAAAGTAGTTCTTGGACCGAAAATCTTGCATGAACGTGGAAATAGTTGTCTTAAGCAGTTCTTAGCCCAAATCTTGCATGAACATGTAAGCTGTAAGCCATGTGATTTGGCGGCGGCGGTCGTTCCCCTCAACTTCAATTATTTTTTAATAATTAACATAAATTTTGTATATAAATTTATTAAATGTTCATTTTACCACCTTAAAAAGATTTTAAAAAAAAACATATATTTATCTACTAGTTTTAAGAAAAACTAAATCATGGGCCCATAACATTTATCTTTGGCTCCGTCTCTGGTGTCAGCATAGAGGTCATTTGAAGAGGATCTCAACTCAAACACTCAAGAGGTCTAGAGCACATGAATTTTTTTTATGCTTTTATTTACTTCAACTGATTATTTGCATAGTCTAGATTTAGGGCTTGTGCTCTTTGGAGGCTTGGAAGTCAGTGTCCGGGCATTAGCCCCCCCCCCCCCCCCCTCTCTGAAACTTGGTTTGAAGAAGATTAATAGACCCTGTCACAAGTCGTTTGGTCTAAACATTCTGTAAAATTTGTTCTTCATTATTTTTGGGGAAATAATGTGTCATAAATCTTTAATAAGAATTAAGGTGGAAATAACTGTAGAATACGAATTAAAAAAAGAATAGGAGCAAAATACACTTTATTTCAATACTATATATGGCTGTCACGGTTCACTTTGCAAACTCTAAAAACTCGTTTGGGATAATTGATGGGAAACCATGAGAAATAATAAGCAATTGTGGATTTTTTTTTTTTTTTTTGAAATAGCTTAGCAATTGTGGATTGTTGATGATAGTACTGTTGAGATTATTTTAGTATAGTGTTAATTTTTGTTTGGGGATATGTATTATGTGTGTCCTTTATCATAAAAAATAATCCTGAATTGTGTTTGGGATCATTTATTATAAGTGATTTAAAGGCAAATGACTAAGTTACCCTTGTACTTATTTTACCAAAATCAGCCAAGTTGTTCATTTTTTAAGGATATGTAAGTCATTTCAGAAGGGTTGAAAAAGTAGTACATATTAATAACACCTCCGCGGATGTGATCCAGTTTCAATTGAAATGTGGATTAATTCCTGGCCCGAACACTTTTCTACGGGCCCAAATCATTAACCACAAATACAATGAACATATGATAAGGATATTTTCTACCTCTATCATTAAGCCCAAACGAGTCCTAAACAAAATAATTATCAGCTTTTAGATAGAAAAAAATATTTATTTTTTTCTATCTAGAAGTTGAAAATTATTTTTTAAAGAGTTTGCAACGCACTCCCTGAGAATCGCCACAATGGAGATCTCTCATTCCATTAATAATTCATTTTATAGTCATATGAATTGTGTAAATGTCATGTGTACAAAAATGATATCATTATGTACACGTGACATGTGTTATACCCTTAGGCTCCATTTGGTTGGGGTTTATGGGTGAGATATCACACACTTTCTTATTATTTCATTTCTATTATTTTGTTTGGTTCACGCATGAGACTGTGAGAGGCCCTTGAAATGGGTGTGACCCAGTTATTTATCAACCTCTTTAGTTATTATGTATCCCACCCCCTAGGTGGGATGTATAATCCAACTCATTTTATTGCTTTTGAAAATTACTTAATTACCCTTAGGTGTCCAAAAGCTAAAGTATGGCATATGGATAATATTGGAAAATCAATGGAAAGTGAATGACACAAAAATATTATAGATATATTTGAGCATTTATTATATAATTCAACCAAACAACCAATTAATAAACTCATATATATCCCGCAACCTAATCCTTCAAACAAACAATATATTAAATATTAATATATCCAAGGCCAAATAATAGAATGAAAATTTATGAAGCTCATTACTATCATCTAACCAAACAGAGCCTTAAAATATAAGATCAAAACACTAATATAAGATCAAAATATAATAGAGGATCTCAATTGGAATCGCCCGATTCCAATTCCGAATATATTCTACATGATTAATAGCATCATAGAATTTGTTTTACATTACATATGACCATACTTGGCCAAATTATTTTAAGTTATTTTCAAGTTATTTTTATTTTTTCTTTTTTCTGAAGTTTAACATTATTTTTCCTTTGCTACATCACCGGTTTGTGGTTAGGATATTGTCATGTTTTTAAAAAAAAACAGACTTGGCCAAATTATTCTTTAAATAAACAAGTAAAACTTCTACACATTACTAAATAAACTCCAGCTCAATCCTTAAAGCCTAGGACAATGATTTCCTCCTGTTTTTACCCCGTACAAGCCTCGCCTTCATATCCGACGGCGTTTTGAGCCCGTGATAATAATCACCATCCTCATTACTAATATCTTCCTCAATTTCCCCAATCCTCTTCGCCTTAAACCCTGGAATCAATCCAAGCTTTTTCCAACTAAAATTCAATCCCGACGATGATCTCTTTTTCTCGAACATCTTCTCAATCTGCCTTTCCATGACCATGCACTGGCTCTGTAGCCTCAGAACATCCTCCTTCAGCCTCTTGATCTCCATTTGTTGTTGAAGGCCCGTTTCGCGCTTCGAGAAGCACCGGCCCGGCATATCCAGCCCGATCGGGCTTCGAGGCCCGCTCAGTGGCCCGCTCCAATCGACGATGTGCTTGTTGAGCTTGGTTTGCTCTGAGAGGAGAAGATGGAGGATGGCCCGAACCGGCATTCGGTCGTTTTGGGCTGCGTGGAGAGATGCCTCTTGTGATAGCTTGCGGCTGTCGATTAAACTGCAGAGTTGCTTTTTTTCTTGCTTTGATAACCCTGGATGTGCCTAGTCATTAGTTTGAAGATATAAAATGTTAGCTTACGTGTTTGGGATAATTATAAAAATTACCCATAATGTTTGGGTAATTACAAAAAGAATGCTAGAGGGTTTTTGAAAATTACAAAAATCTACTTGAGATTTGATTTTGTGTTACACTTTACATTTCAAATACTCCATGCAGATTTCATTTTTAATTACCCCAAACATATTAGTTGTAGTTATCTCTCAAATATTATACATTACTAGGTAATGTCCAACATATAAAGTGTACCCAGTATGGGAGAGAGTTCAAACTCATCAAGTGAGGTTCCATCCTAAAATCAATTGGTGATAGGAGGAATAGCTGATTTGGCTTATAAAGTGGACTTTTTTTCCTTAATTAATCAATATGGAACAACTCACAAGTGACATCTATGTGTTGCGATGGTTTGGATTTGGGCCTGACGAGCTAAGTTTTGTAAGGACATGAAGTCAAACCCATACTAGACGCAAACACAGTAGATAGGGATTGTGATTCCATAATCCACAAAACACTAGTTTCCATATTATGGTTATGGACAGCAGAAAAGCCAATTTTCAGGCATTCCTGGTTTCTTTCTGTCAGGATAAATAGGTATGGACTATCTGTTTAACTCTTTTGCTCAAGAATCTTGTGCTGTTGACACTACAAAAGTCCTCCCACCATACCTCCCAACCATAATTTGAGTGGTAATATGTCAAATTGGCTACTTATGTTCCATATTTTCCAAAAGCATGTTTTTTTAGTTTTTTGACTAAAAATTAACAGTCATATCCTCATTGTATTCTTTAATGAGGCATTTGGTCATTTTTTGAGAAAATTGATGCGGTACAGTACCGAAAAACATATTTTAATACTGAGAAACGTGCAAGTCCCAAAAAATGAAAAAAGGGGCAGAGTGGACGATTGAAGTAATAAATAGTTAAAAAAACATAATTTTGAAATTAAAACATGGCTAAAAAATATTTTTGTTATGAACAAATGATCAAAAATCCGACGGACACTAATTTGTAACTACTTTACAACTATCCATTGTATCCCACTATTGTGAATCATAAAATGAAAGAAAATATATTTAGTTTGTCGCCTCAATTTCTATCATGGCATATAAATGGTTATAGTTTTCCAAATATATATATTTGACACAGACTTGCATGATTTATAGTGAAAAATTAAAAGGCAAAAATTTGTGTAAAATGATTGTACGGTGCGATGGGTGATACTTTTAGTGTAAAGAATGATAGTTTTAGTGTAAAAAGTGATACCTTGTCTGAATACACTAAATTTAAGTGTGTTCAGACAAAGTATATTATATACACTAAAAGTATCTAAAAATGTAATCCGTCAGACTTTTGTCTGTCATACAAGAGACTGCTATAATTAAAATTGGTTAACATACTTTGAGATACGTATCAACGGCGCGATACAACCCATCATCCGTAGACCGCGCATGGCTCGGGACCACGCTAGCAAGCGCAAAAAATTCCGGCAACGCCAAATGAGCATCGACGGCTGCTTCGGCAAGATAACAATCAACAAGCTTCGCCACCTTCACCGCAGCAGCACCACTCCTACAAACTTGATCTTCCATATTCATAAATCCTCTTACAAGGCGAAAAACGAGCCCAACATCGAACAACGTCGTACTATCGTGCCCAAAACAGGGTATCATCAGTTCCTTCAAAGACGCCTGATCGAGCTGCCAGGAAGTGCGCTTTTCCAGCTCGGCGTGATAGACGGGCTCGACCCTGACCATGTTCGCGGCTCGTAAGAGCCGTAACAAGAAGTCGCAGGGGATAAAATCCCTGTCGGGAGGCAAAATTCCAATTATGGTCTCGATGAAGAACTTTTTCTTTGTCCATGAGGATGTTATGCTTTCGGTTCCGGGGGCATTTTCGTCTTTTTTGGCATCGGATAATTCGGGGAGCCACTTGGAAGCGTAATGCGTTATGATTGAGCCGATCAGGTCGGGCCTGATTTGTTTGCCTTTGAGGCCCGACAGGGTTTTGATGAAATAATCCATGTCCGAAATGGAGCCATCGTTGAACCAGCAGTTGTCGAAGGTGAATGATTGTAGCTCGGTTGGTAATTTCGTGAATGTTTCTGTCGGTTCTAGGTTTTGCATTTTGGGAGAATATTGTTTTTTTCTTTTTGGTTAAATATTATGAGCAATGTGGTTTGAGTATATATGGACGGATAAATAGTGGTGGTAGCAAGTGGGACAAGAAATGCAAAAAGTGATGTATTCTTGGAAGTTTGTACTCGTGCCTATAATGTCTTTGTGAGGCACTATATGAAAATTCTCGTGCCTGTTTTGTCTCATTTCATCATTTTATGGCCCCAATTTTTTTTTTTATTTACGAGCGTGGTGATTCCGGTTAGGCGCATGTGACAATGAGAAACGGTTAATTAGATGTTACTCAATTAGATAGTACCCAACTCATTTTTTATTTTGCACAAATAGCCCCATGCTCGGCCCGGGGTGGTCATCATTCGCGACGATGATTGAGCGTGGAGGATCATGTGATGATAATTAATCGTGAATTGACGAAGGACTTACAAGTGAGGGGGTGAGATATGTCACTTTGAGTTGTCCCACATTGATTAATTAAGGGAAGAGAGTCTACGTTATAAACCAAGTGAGCTACTCCTCCTATCACCAATTGGTCTTAGGATGGAACCTCACTTGGTGGGCAGTTCTCTACTCTTCATGTGTGAGACCGTATCAAGTCCCCCGAATTTAACAATCAGGTGTCCCATTTTGATCTTCTTTTATACCCATGAGAAGCTTTTGTCGAGGTGCAATGTTTCGACAGAATAAAACGACTGCTAAAAGGCGAGTCTATTGGTGCCAGTTAGAGTCTTGCCCCACAACCATAGAAATTATGAGGATAAATTGCAATTTTAGTTTTGTAAATATAGTGATGTGGCCTTTTTTGTTTTGTTGGAATAATCACATTGTATCTTCAAAAACCTTTTGGATTTAGTCCACAATTCTTTGGAAATTTCAAAATTGGCAAGAAAATCTCACGCGAGTTGCATATAAATCTGAGAAATCGGAGAATTTCGAATCTCCGGAGGCAAAAAATTGGGTTTTTCCTCAATATATTAATAGCAACTACATCAGCGAAAACTCTCATTATTTAACGAAGATTTCGGAAATCCATTTTTTTGCGTTCATACGCAACTCACATTAGATTCGTTGGACAATTTTTAATCGCTTCCGGAACCAGCTGGCGGCTGCTGTGTCAACGCCTCCTGGGCATTTTTGGTAAAATGAAGACTAAATCCGATAATTTTTTTAAAGAATTGTGGTGATTTTGTTAAACATGATTTAAAAATGGCCAATTTTGTTCCACCCCTATAGTTACTTCGCCAAAATTGCAAATTAGTTTATTATTAAGCTTATTGGTGGTATCTACCCTCACCTTATAAGGTCACGGATTCGAGTTTTCCCTCCTTTCTTTTCCGCGCATATGATACAATTAGACGGATTCATTCAGGTTTTCTAATTCATTCTCATATTCCACTTCTTATTGCACAAGGCTGGATGAACGACATGTGTAAATACATTCAAACAATCAATCTCTCATATTTATCTCAACGATACGTGTATGCCATTCATTCAAATTTATATAGATTATTAATAGAAAGTGAATGAATGGAATAGAAAATGTGGTCACTTAGACCACCACTTTAGCATCTAGGAGTTTTTATTCTCTTAAAGAATGCCCTTAGAAAAACCGTGTTGTAATAACTTGGCAGTACTATGATAGGCCCTGAAATTGCTGATTTTGACAGATATTACCTTATTATTGGTTATTGGAATGGGTGGTTAGAAAATGAGGATAAGATGGGTACAAAGAGGTGAGATCCCTTTCAAAGTCTCTATCATTTTGTTCTCTAGTGTTATAATGAATTTTGTTCATGTAACATAGAATAAGCCATGGTGTGTGTCATAGGATGGAATATTTGCATTAAGTTTTCATTGTCCTTTTTTGTTTCATTTGCTCTACTGATTAATTACACTTTTCAGATGTGAATTAGCCATGGTGTGTCATAGGATGGAATATTTGCATTAAGTTTTGATAGTCCTTGTTTTGTTTCATTTGCGGTACCGATCCATTAATTACACTTCTGAGATGTGAATTCTACAAATTAACTTCAATCTAACAAAGAAGTAACTGTAAATGATGTAAGTTGCATTCTAAAAAATTTAAACGTATGTGAAAACTCAAGTACTAATGTGGGCTTGCCCTAACAAGCTTCAAGGTAAACGGTTCGGGCCCAAAAAGCTCTAATTTAAAAAGGTGAAAATATTTTGGCTCTAACCTCCCTCTTCTGGTTTAAAAGGGGTTGATCCATCATGTTGCGACCCGTCTAATATCTATAGTTAAAGGTACGTAGTAATGCGCAAGTTAACGTTCATTCGAATACAACTCGTCTTCAATGGATATTAATACATATTAATATATAAAGGAAATAGTGATTTACTCACTTTACCCTTCAATATACCCGAGTAGGAAAAAAACTACTTAAAATTTGTGCACAAAGACGTGATATTGACCTTAACTACGCTGGGCCGGATGCGACTCTTTAGAAGGACCGTTGGATATGCCTATCAATAGTATAGGGAGCATCCCATGATGATGACACTTGGCACCACTAAATTCACCATATGTGCATGGAGAAATTGAGTTTTGTGGTAATCAAAAGGTAACTATTATTCACTTTTTACTTCTTACGTTAATTATTCTTACAACCTAAGACCTCAAAAGCTCAACCTGTCTTAAGCTGGAGACTATCCCAGATAGCCTTGACGTATTCTATTTTATAGGTCTTTTATCTTGAACTCGATTACCCAGTTGATCCGAGAACTCGAACCTGATCCGAAAGTAATCACCGATAAAAATCACATATACGCACTTGAGTAGAAGACTTCTTTAACAAATTATATTGTGGATGACAATTGTTTGGCCATTGGTAGCTGTCGTTGCTCGTTACAGCTGTGATTGTGAAACGGAAAGAATCTTCTGGTACATTCTTGGCTGAGGGTAGTTATTTTTAAGCTTTGTCCACAACCATACCAAGAATTTGTCGGCAAGCCGGTTTGGTTTTATTTTGCTAGAACGTTTTCATACTCTCAAAATGGCAAAACATGTTTTGGGATTAATATTTTTTTGGAGAAATATATTGTTTATTCTCTCACAAAGTATTTGTCATACTTTATTGAAACAATTATATATTTTTCCCTGCACCCACTAATTGACACATGCAATTGTAAACGTCTTTTAAAAAGGGACCCCAAAAAGTGAGGCTTGGCCTGATTATATAAAATAGAAAAAACAAAGAAATTTCAAGATTATATGAATTTCATTGGTGTTTAATTATGTCTTATATTTTAACCCAATTGTTAGTTGACCTTGTGAATTTGCCGCCATTATCAAATGTTGTATCAAATGTTTACAAGTACATCTCTTAAATTTTCTAAATACTGTAAATAGACCCAACTTTTCATATAACTATTTGTAACTTTTTGAGAAATGTAATTATGAAATGTAAGATAAAAAGTTTGGGCTAATTGTAATATTTAGAAAGTTGAGAGATATAACTGCAAAACATTTGACGATGTCAACAAATATCGCCAGTTCAAATAATGGTTGGGCTTAAATGTAGAACGGAATCAAATCACAACAAGGTATCTCGTAATTTTAAAACTTCTGGGGTTATTGTGTAATTAGCCCAAACCTCGGATTGTTTTTCTTAATTATCCCTTTAAAAATGTTATCCATTGGTTACAACAAACATGAAACACCATTAACAAGATCTGTAACAGTTAAAAATCCACTTGGCTGCCACTTTTGGATTGCAATTCAGAGCCACTGTTAGACTCCCTTATGTACATGTTCCATGGAAGACACCACATGGTACTGTCAAATTAAACACAGATGGAGCATTCAAGCTCATTGGTCCTTGAGACATTGTGTTACAGGATTTTGCCTTTGTAATTTCACATGTATATAGAGAGGGAAATACGGTTGCGGATTGGCTTGCTAACTTTGGACAATCTAGTGATAGGTTAATTGAATATACATATGATTCTATTCCTAAAGAGTGTAAACAGGTTGCTAGGATGGATCAGTTAGGTATACCCTCGTTTAGATTGAGAAATATGTAATAGTCTGATTTCTGGTGTAAATACATTGATGAAATAAAAGAGGACGGGGATGTGACCTTAATCTCCCATCCCGAATGGGGATGTTTATGCAAAAAAAAAAAAAAAAACATCAAAAAAATATATCATGTACATTTCTTCCCAGTAAAACATCCAAGCAAAACTCCAATTTGCCATATACGTTTTCCTTTCTCATCAGTCATCACCAAAACACATTCTTCCAAAACAATTTCACAATATAACCGAAAATCACATCAAACAAAGTAACTTTCATAGGACTATAAATGTGTGCTAATCAGAATGGAAAAGAGAAAGAGAAGACTGGAACTATAGAGATGCCATGTAAATAGGGGGCTAGTCGATGCTACCCACTTGGGTAGCTACCCAAGCACATACATCACACACATCCACATGGGTGTGTGTTGATCCAAGGGTGTAGATCCCACTTGGATAGCTACCCAAGTGGGTAGCATCGACATTCCGTAAATAGGATCAAGCTCAACAACTATAGAGGGAAAAAGAAAATAATAAGCTAAATTAAATAAAACATACCGTATCTATCGAAACAGACGAGCTGTCGTCCATGACATTGCGTCACGCGACCTGTGGTTCTAATTATTTCTTCGACTAAAACAGAATAAAAAAATCTTACACGAAATAAAATCCAAGAATTTCTGGAAATTATTTCCCAACACTAGGGACAATATGGTCACACATTCCTAGGAGACGAGGATTCAGACGAAGCATTAGAAGAATCGCCTAGTGTCGAATTATTACCAAGAGAGCCGTTACCACTGTCATTTGAGGACACAATAGGGATTTTCACAGCGGCTCGTTCCATCTCCTTCTCGAGTTCTTCTTCTTGTCTCAATGCGGTGAACTGGCCGTCTAAAGATTTGGCCGCCCCTAGCCATGCAAGAACGATTACGAGAAGAATGCCTCCGAGATAGGGAGTCGAATTCGCGAGGGACCCAAAGGTTAAAATCATGAACTGCTGGATTAAAGCGCCTCCGGATTTGCCTAGAGGATTGCAGACGACGCGATTGCTGCTTTGCCTTTAACCTGAGCCAAAAACAAATGAATTATTAACACGAGATAGAATAAGGTAACGGTGAATAATCTAAAGTCGGCCAATTGACATTTAAGGAGTGTTTTTATAAACTTCTGCTTTTAGATAGAAAAAGTGATCATTTACTGTAGTAGAATTAAAAAGCAGTTGAGATTCGGAAGTTAGTAGTGTTAGCAAATAGAAGTAAAGTACAATAAGTTAAAATAGAGCGTTTTACTTTTATATATATGTTGTAAAAGTGCTTTTATTAGTGTAAAAGTAAAAATTGTCCTTTAATTTTGAAATATGAATTTTAGTAAATATAAAATATATTTTGAGGTCAAAAATGTCCAAACGAACCTTTACATATATTAAAGTGATAATTACAGAAACACCCCTGAATTTTGGGCTAATTACAAAAACAACCCAGAGATGCTTCAATATCACAAAATATATATGTCTTAAATTTAAGGGTGTAATTGTAATATTTTTATAAATGTCAGGGAATTTTTGAAATGCTTTTTACTTATGAAGGGAAAAATGTAAGACGGAATCAAACTGTAAGGGATTTTTGCAATTTTCAAAAACTCTGAGTTTTTTTGTAATTAGCCCGAACCACGGGTTTTTGTGGTAATTATCCGTGTCTTAAAACAAAACTAGAAGCATTTTCTAGTCAAAGGCACCTCTTTTTTTAAGTGTTTGCAAACAATTCCTAAGTCATGCACTCCAGCAACAACACTCTTTTTTTTATAATAACAGTTCCAATACACATTTTATAACTTGCCAAAAAATAAGTCGAAATCTATAAAACAGTTAATAGTAAAGTTAAGTGTCCAACCTTGGTGTCCTCATCCAAAGGAATGTAAGCCATTTCTTTGCACGGATCGAATAAGCTGTACTTTGCACTCTTGCTAAAAATGTTTTGCATTGCTCCGACATAAACAGCTGCTAAAAGTGGGGTCATCCCGAACTGGCAAGAGCCGGAGCAAAAGGGTCACCGAACAGAATCAAGGAGAAGAAGCCAACCCCGGTTAGAAGCAAGACGGTTGGCGTAATCTTTGCTGCCACTCCCCAACCGTATTTGTTAAAAATCCATTGGCTCAAAAGCATCATTGTGAAAGTTGCTATTCCAGTAGCGGTCGAGAAGTCGCCCATAAAGGATGAATATTCATTTGGTGTTGGGAACTGTCCAGTTTCAAGAGATGAAGAAATTAAAAAAACAAGCTTTCAGGGTTAATTGCAAAAACTACCCTAGAAGTTTAGCCGAATTATGAAAAAATCCAATTATTTTTCAAAGTTACAAGTAGCCCTTCAGGTATTACAAATAGCACCTAGAGGTTTGTATTTGTTTTACCCCTCAAAAGGTGCAATTTGTAAACTGTAAACAAATGTACGTGGGTTATTTGCAATTTTAAAATATAACTGGGTTTTTTCGTAATTAGACTAAAGCTCAGAGTAGTATTTGTAATGCAAAACAAAATGAATGTGGGTCAATGTGTTATTTTTACCTGAGCTTTGAGCTTTGATTTCCATGTAACCTCAACAAGGTTAATGCTAATACCATATGCCACCACCAAAGTAGCAAGATCTCTGATATATCTTTTAGACACCAAAAACTTTAAGCTCTCCATTGTCCCCATTTTCGGCTTCTCCTGGAAGAAACAAAGAATACAGTTAACAAGCAATAGAGAGTAGCCAACTTGATCTCCTAATAATAGAAAAGTAAACCAGGTCGAAATATGGAAAGTGATTTTCTAAAAGCGAAAAATAGTTGATATTCGTGTGGTAGTGTTTGCAAATATAAGCTAAAAATTGAATTAGTTAAAAGGAGTGTTTGGCGAATAAGTTGTAATAGTGCTTAAAAATCAAACCATGAGTTGAATCAGAAATCTAAAGCACTGATCTCCCTGCTTTTAAATTCTAATTAAACTATGTAGAACCAGAAGCCGACACTAAAAACAATTTTTTTCAGCCAAAGCTGACAATCACTTTTTTTTCTTAAGTGTTTGCAAACACTCCCTAAATTGCTTCTATTTGAAATACAAGAATAGCAAGTTGTCCCATTGCATGAAGACACTTTTCACACAAAATTAAGTAATATTAACAAAATGATGGTCTTTGAAACCAACTTTTTGAACAACTAAATGAAAGGCTTGCATTAACCACTGGATAGAAAATCCATACTAGCGAAAGCATAAAAATAGTCGAACATTAGTAACAACGCAACATAGTCCTTGAAGCTACATACCTTCTTCTTCAGACTACGGGTGGGAAGAGGGACGTTATGATTTACCCACCAATAAAGGAAACAAATTGTTAGCCCCATCCCCACCACAATACTCATCATTGCCTTCAAGGAGATAGCCCAACCATCAACACCGGGACCCAGGGTTTGTCTCATTTGAGAGAAGTATTTTACAGTTCGACCGGAGAAAATGAGTGCAACGTTTGCTCCAAGACCAAAAAGGGGATAGAATTTCTTGGCTTCGTCAACGGTAGTAATCTGCAAAGCAATGTATTAAACTACAGTTTTTTCCTAAAGATGTTAAGCATCCATTAAAAAGAGAAATTTCGCACAAAAGGTAAAATTTTAAAACCACTTTCTGTGATAACTTAAATTCTGATCAGTAAGACAGGAATCGGTACATATCTTATTAATCAATCATCCACTATGACAAAATGGAGAAATCCACAATCGTAAAAGGACATTACAAGAAGATTCAATACAGTATGATTTCAAATGACATTATGGATTCGATATCCACCAAAATTACTCAAAAAATAGCTAAACAGAGGAGCACATGGATTGGGTATTAATTGTATCATGAAACCACCCAAACAAGCACAATTGATTTGTTATAATGGATTTGAAATCTTTAGCTTCAAATATATCAATTCAAATATAAGCATAAAGGAAAAGGGATACTACTTTGTGATCCAGGATTTTTCAACAATAACAATTATCTTCTGAGAAAAAGAAACATGTAGAACACTTGAATCAAAGCTCACCATACACAACACTAGCCTAAGCACAGATCAACATGAATCTCGAAACGAACGGCATCAACAACAAGACTTTTAATAGTTGCCCAAATCATTTCTACTTATCAGAAGAAGAATCTATAATTACTTATGGAAACCAAATTGTAAATAGACGATTTAAAAGAACAAATGCACTTCAAAATATATGTATTGCTGAACTGAGACCCAAAAAAAAAAATTACCTGGTTAGCAAACCCCCAAAACAGAACTGAGACAACAACACTGCCCCAAAGTTCAGCCATGACATAGAACAAGCAAAAACTCCATATCCTCATAATAGCAAGAGGCCCAAGAAACCTTGGGCCCAAAATGCTCAAAAGCTTATCAGCAAGAGCTGTGGGGTGAAAATAATGGCTCATAGGATACAACACAAACCCAAAAGCCCCGAAAAAGGCTATAAATGGGAGAATAACAGAGTAAAAAAGGGCATCTTTCGACAACACATTAGCCAATTTGGTGTACAACAGCATGAACCCAATAGCCATTGGCAAATTCACCCATGTTTTCAAGAAAGGTATAATTTCAGCACTTGAACCTTTGGCTGTCACCACCAAAACATCCTTAGTGTCCCTGAGAATTGTGTAATTAAACAGAATACAAAAAAACATCATCCCAAGAGGTAAGATTTTCTTGAGTGTCACCACCTCAATGCCCATAAACTTGGGACTTTCTTTCTCTCCATACAAAGGCTGTCCATCAGCTGATGCTGAAGCAGCCTCAGCTCTACAAATGGGATAATTTCTGTTTTTTGGGGTAATTAATTGAGGTTTTGTCACAAACCCTTGGAATTTTGAGAACCCATCAAGGGATAATAAAGAAGATGACTTATTGAGTGTTCTTGGTTGTGATATAGGATTGAATCTGTACCTCAAATCACATGAGGGTTTTGCAATGAAAGCTCTGATTTTGGGGTTTGAAGGTAATGAAAGAAGCCCTTTTGACTGTAAAACAGCTTGCATTTTTTTCTCCAAACCTCTCTCTCTCTCTAAAATCCCAAAGAAACTTGTAAAGCTTTGATTTTTATGGAACAAGAGAGAAAAAGAGAGATGGGGGGTGAAGATAAGGTTGGGTGATGGAGCTCAAGATAGTTTTTTCTGCTCAGAGGGTATGAGGAAGATATACAAATATCTTTATACTATATCAGAAAGAAATTGAAACCCTTGTTCTATATCCAGACAAATTTTTTTAAAAAAAAAATACATAAATAAATACCACTTTTTCTCTGAATACTACTGGATGAAGAAGATGATTTCTGTTTACAGTAAACAGTGTTTATTAGTCTAAACAAAGCTTGGAAAATTCTTCCACTTGCAGTTTTTGCAATAAAGAATATTTCTTCTCTCAACTTAGCTCCAATAAAATAATGGGAAAAAATTACTAACTCAAGAGGAAAATATTAAAATATCTAAGCCCAGAAAAAAAGAAATGAGGTGAGGAGGAGGCTGCAAAGAAAGAAAGAGAAACTTGAGAAGAAAAAAGGGTAACAATCACAAGAAGGATCTTAAAAAAATCCAACTAAAAGTGCAAGAGAAGCATGTGAAGAAAGCGCATATGTTGGCAAGAGTGAAGCTTAAATTGACCAAGTAATAAAAGTTATCCCCTTTGAGATATTTTCCCTAAAATATGGTTGTTGGCTCTACCTAATATTTGTGGGGTTTATGCTATTTTTCATGGGTTTTCTTTTTTTTTTTTTTTTTTGGTTTTCTTGTAATAGTTCAATTATAGTAACAAAAGTTTTTCAATTTTTTAAGATACTTCAAATAAAAATATGGTTTTTGCATAAAATGTTTGAAACTCATAATGATTTATAATTAGTAACATGGCAAAAACTCTTAATTTATTAATTAGTGTATCAATTTATTCCACAAATTTTACTCGTATTTTAATTACAATATAAATACTTTAAGCAAAGAAAAGCCAGAGTGGTCGATCTAGGAATGCTCGCCATCCAATAAAACCAAGCTTCGATATGCGGTTGACCTGAGGCCTGCAAAACCACCGTTAGAAGGGGCCAGGAAGGGTTTTCGAGGTGTCTCACTCCGACGCCTGTTAGGATCGTTCTTACAGAGAGAAATATGTGTAAAATAGAACAAAGATATATAAAGTGTGTGTATTGGAATTCTAACCGAGGCTCACCTTTTGTGAGCTATTTATAGGTTTGGATTAGGGTTGCGTGTTTATCGAGCCAAACTAAACTCTAGCTAAAACACATGGCCTTAGGTTAATTATTCATTTTGGTAGTGAATCTTCTAGGCCCAATAGTTCTTGAGGCCCGTAAGTTTGCCCACTAATAGGGGTCGGCCACTTAGGTCGTGGTCTTTAAGTTTGTCCGATTGGGGCCTAGGGATGACAATTTTGACCCAACTTGTGGGTGCCCTACTGTCCGCCTGTCTCGGGTCTCACTTCGCCCCGCGAGCACTGTCTGCCCCGCCCCGCCTAGGATTTTTAGTTTCAAAATATATTTTAATATATATCTTGTATATATAATATATATTATAATATAATTTTTATGTATTCTTATATTATATTTAATATTTATGAATTGATAATAATAAATTTTGTAAATAATATTTTATAAATGTACATTTTTTTCAATTTTTTCATTTTTTAATTTAATTTAATTTAAAACGGGAGCGAACGGATCGACCCATCCCGCCTCGTTCTAGGCACGGGCGGAGTCGGGTCCCGGTCGTCCCGCCCCGCCCCATTGACATCCCTATTGGGGCCCAGCCCACTCAGATCGGGCTTGCCAATCCCAGAGCTCAGTCTCCAACAGCCCAATTGCCTCACCCCAATCGTGGGCTTATCCCAAAGCTAAGCCCTCAGATCATAGATCGGCCCAAACTTGTGAGGTCGGCCCAATCTCCTAAAAATTGCTTGACCGCCTCTTCTATTAGGTCGGGATGGGCCTTCCACGATGGGCTTTTGCCATCTTGGACTTTCATTATAAGCTCAAGCTCTCCATTAAGTCCATTAAACAGTCGGTCCAAATAAGTCCCCATCAAGTAGGGTATGATACCAAAAATATTACAAGAAAAAAAAAAACTATTGAATCTTACATGTGATATGGCATTAGCTAAACGCCTACGCCTGGTTGTTAGAACCGATCTAATTCACATGTTTTGTCTTGGTTTTGTTAGTCCAGTGGCTACGATAATCTGAGAGGGGTGAATAGATTATCCGATTTTTCGCAAATCACCCTTTTTTCGAATCAACAAGTAAATGACAAGAATGTAAATTCGAAATTAAACAACACTCGTTGATTTAAAGAGGTTCAACCCACCTTAGGGCCTAATCTCTATCACCCCAAATCTCCGGGATGGATTTCAAAAAGAAAAAGATTTTATTAATTACCACAATTAATACAACACCTCGAGGATCACCACAATCCTCTTACAACACCTTCAAGGAGATTACCACAATCTTCATTCACCACTTTTGAAGAGTACCACACTCTTCAAACACCTATCACCTAAATCACCCAAGTGTATTCTTACCACAAGAATACTCACAAGGATGTCTTGTGTTGAATGATGGACAAAATTCAAGATTACAACTCTATGAAACCAATACAAAGATTGAGTGCAAGTGTAATCAAGAATCAAAAAGCCTAGACCTCAAAGATGTGCAAGTGAAAGTACTTTAAATTATTACAACAAGAATGTAAAAATGAAAGCTTGAACAATTTGCAGATTTCTTGTTGTGTATTTTGCTTATATGTGTTGTATCTTGTGTCTTCAATTCATCCTCTATTTATAGGGAAGCTTCACCAACATAGGCTCCCAACATAGGCTCCTCTATCGAGAGCTCCGCTGAAGGTTCATCAACTCTTTTGTCTACAAGAAGGTTCACTTTTGTCTACAAAAGAAGATCACAAGATGTAGAAATATTGTACAAAATTGAAAAGCAAATCTTGTTGTCACAGTTTGCAACGGTTGGAATTTTCTTTGTCAAAAAAATAACATAGGGCGACCGGTTTGCTGCCTTTTGAAGATTTCGACCGTTTTTTTGAAAAAATAGTGCGATCCGGAGTAGGGGTTGCGGGGGTTCGACCGTCGCCCAGTGGGTGCCTCCGGTCGCCCTCCCCCCGGCCGGCCCCCGCTCCATTTTTGCAAGTCCGTAAGTTCTGTTTCGTGTTTTCTTATCTTCAGGAACAAGTCGACCATTTGGGCGACCGGTCGACCTCCCCTTTTAAATGTTGTCCGATTTTTTTTCAAAAATAAACTTCAAGAAATACTCCAAAAAATTAGTAAAAATATTTTAAATCATTTGGGAGTATTTAGACAACATTTATAAACATAGTTTTGGTGTAAAAACCAATTTAAACAAAACCATCAAAAATGTTGTCCAATTTTTATCAAATTAAAAACTCTAAGAAATACTCCAAAAATTAGTAAAAACATTTTAAATCATTTAGGAGTATTTGGACAACATATAAAAAACATTGTTTTGGTATAAAATCTTATTAAAACAAAATCATCAAAATCTTGATAAAAACATTTATCTAACAGGTTTAGGTTTTAAGTGGACCGACATGGTAATTCCCAGGTGCACTTAAGCTCGGATGTTACATATCAGATTTGGTGTGGGTAGACCTAGAGGCTTCGGCGATGAAAAACCTTGGCGAGTTTTGGAAGGAACTAAGGGCAATTAGACGTTATCCAAATGGGTACTACCCAACTCTGTTGTGATTTTGACATGTGTTTTTTTTTTTATTTTCTTTGATTGAAAAAAATTAATACATGCATTTGTCATAATAGAACACATGTCAACATCATTAAGTTGTAACAAATTGGATAAGATCTCATTACTCATTAAACCATAGATTTATGGGATTTTATTGGATAAAGAAAGTGGATTTGAACCATATCTTATTCCTTAAAAATAGTTATGTCCCTCATCTAAATAAGGTATCCAAACCCTGCTATACGACTGTTTGCTAAAGTATAAATAAAGATATTTTGGTCCAGTTTTGGGTATTCAATAATTTTTTTAATTGCAATTCTTTATTATCATCTTACTATTTTTTTAATCTTATCTGACTTGAGCATTGAAGTTTCTGAGTATAGATCCTTCGCGATGCTTTGTAGGTACCGTTTGTGATTTCAGATGACGAAATTCAGATATTCAAGAGATTTTTTGTGGTTGATCTATTCAAGCACATCAACATTACTTAAAGATTATACACAATCAGAACTTATATAAAAATCAAAAGTTTTATTTGGGTATGAATTAATATACCTCGGTTCAGTCATCTTGCCTCGAGCCTATGTGCTTTAGTTCGGGAACTATCTAAAACACAACAACGTTAGGTTATTTAGGATAGTCCCCAACTAAGATCCTTCGATGCTTAAGTACAACTCAAGAGATAGCTAGATAGCTATAAACTAAAGAATTGAAGTAATTCGTATTAGTGAGATATCTGATACTTAAAAGCTAATGTGCACGTGGAAGAATATTCATATGCCTTCCTGTCAGGGCCGCTCCTAATTTTAATTGAAAGAGTCAGTCGATTTGGGCCAAAAAAATTACAAATTCCAAGGGCCCAGATTTTTTATATACCTTTTATATATAGTACATGTATAAAATAAGTAAGTTATTGAACAAATAATGATTTTAGCTTAGTGTTAATGCATGCCACCCTAAAACTCTATAACTTCAAATACCGATATTCTTTTTTTTTTGATCGGTTTCAAATACTGATATTCTAATCCTCTTGGTTGCAGTATTTTTTTTCCCTCATATTTTATGATTGTGAAGATAGAGAACTCAGTTTTAAAGGTCGATACAAGCCAAAAAATAATAAAATCGGCCTTGCTTCCTGTCATTTTCAAGTGCTTTTAGACAATTAGACCGCGGTGGAGGGTCGCTGGCAACCTAGACCGGGACTTGAACGGAATAAAAACTCGCGAGTCCTCATGTATAATTGCAATTTTGACCATCTGTGAGGCTAAAATAGTAGTTCGAACATATCCTCGTCAAGTTCATATTGCTTTCACGCTTGTTTGGTATGTGCATTACCTAAGTGTGTGAGAATCAATGGTTGCATTTGACATAATTTCAAGATTCACCTAATTTTATGAATCAAAGATTCCATTGACTCGAGCGTTTCACAACAACATGCAATAAACTTATAAATTAAAAAAATAAATGCTAAAAAAATCATAAGCAATAGTTTGAATACAACAAAGAAAACGAAGTTGTCTATGACTAAAACATTGCGTATGAAAGGTTGGAATCTGAAATCAATTTGATCAAGGCAACCAGCCATCGTTTTTGAGTCAAAATTCATAACAAAATTCATCATCTTCATAATGTTCCTTCCAGAAAAAAGGACAAAAAGAATTTATCGACTAGAAGAATTTGACAATGATGCTTGATTATATTAGCACGGCTAATTATTTTGTCGTTATTTTTTTTTTCCTTTTTTACTTGTCAAGTTGTACTAGGACACCACGATATTCATTCGAGACATGGTGATTGGTGGGGATGAATGGAGTACAAAATGGAAAATCAATTTCAAAACTTTTCACAAAATTGAGTTTACAAATTTAAAAACAAGACGTTACAAGATCCCTTCAAGTAAAATACTCCTTTAAAAACATAAGAAGATCTAGTTACTATCCCCTCATGCATAGTCAGGTATAAATTTAAAAATTAAATTATTAAAAATAATGTTTGAAGTTCCAACATATAATTTAGGGTAAAATCTCATTTTACATTTTATACTTTCATTGAATATCACTTTTTTTCCTTATGGGCAAAATTGTTTTTTTGGTCCGTTAAGTTTGCTCGATTTTGGTTTTATAGTCCTTTAATTTTTATGGGTTGCGTTTGACAAACACTAATTTTTATAAACCTGCACATTTACTCCGATTTCGAAATTTCGGGGATATCTTATTTCTAAAATGCTGAGCTGGGCCACTTTTCCACGAAATGACTAATTTGCCCCTTTTTTTGGAGGGAAACCTTGGTCATGTGCATATCACATGACTTGTTTATTATCTCAGTAAAATTAAATAACAAAAATAAATATAAGATAAAATTGCAGTAAAGAAAAAATCTGAACATATATTTATAATTTTATATCAAGTTGAAAAATATAAAATATATGTTTGACTTTTTTTTAATTTAATTTAAATAAAATAATTTGAACATATATTCATAATTTTCAACAGTAAATAAATTTAAAAAAATGAAAACAAAGAAAATAGAAAACCCATGTATTTACAATTTTCAACTATATATAAAATTAAAAAAAGAAAACAAAAAAAAAACATATATATCTATAATTTTCAATGTAAATTAAAATTAAAAAAAATAGAAAGCAAAAAAATAAAAAAACCAAAACAAGAAAAGAAATAATGTACTTTTTTGTTATTTCTAGTTTTCCTTAATATATATGTTCGACAATTTTTTTAATTTAATTTAAAGAAAATAAAATTAAAAAAATAAAACGAAATAAAACGACAATATAGTTATATTTTTTTTGTTTCTATTTTTTTAATTTAATTTTTGGTTTTTCTATTTTTTTATTTTAATCTACAGTTGAAAATTATATATATGTTTTTTTGTTTTCTATTTTTTTAATTTTTATATATAGTTGAAAATTGTAAATACATGATTTTTCTATTTTGTTTTGTTTTTTTTTTAATTTATTTAATGTTGAAAATTATTTTTATATGTTCATATTATTTTATTAAATTAAATTATAAAAAAATCGAACATATATGTTATATTTGTCAAACACAACCCATAAAAATTAAAGGACTAAAAGCGAAATTGAGCCACCTTAACGGACCAAAAAAGCCATTTTGCCCTCCCTTACACTATCAGTTTGTATTATTTTACCCCTTATACAATTTAAAATCATTTAATTCTCCTATTCCTTTATTAAATGATCACATTGTCCTACTATTATTTTGAATTAACAATGGCATCAAATACATATAATTGTTTTAGGAAACTTATCTGCTATTTATCAAAATTAATATAGTTCCTAATTAAATAACTATAATGTATGTCATTTTCTATAAGTTAATATATTCATGCATATTTTTTCCATAATAAATCTAAAAATTATGTATTATATTATAAAATAATATTTTGTATAAAAAAAAAGTAACCACTAAAATCACTATTGTTTGGTTTAACATGTTTTTTATTAAATTATAATTATTCAATCAATAATTGAAAATTACTAACAAAATTTCACATCTTTACTAAAATTGTATTATATATCATATATAATTTTAAGTTTGTGATGAATAATTTCGAGCAGATCACTCAAGTCAACTAAGTTAACTAAAATCCTATTCCCAAGAAAAAGTCTTCAAGCTTGTCCTCTTCCCAGAAGAGTCTTACTTCTGCCTTCTTCTGCTCCCGAACCGCTAACTCGTTTGATTGGGAACTAGCACATGCACATATCGCAAACATTAGAGGGCCTCGGGGTTCTCACGGAGGCCCTCCGATGCTCAAGTCAAGACAAATGAATGTGATAGAAAATAAGACAAGAAATGAATATTGAATGCATAGGAGAATTAATTATGAGTTACTTACTTACAAAGTGAATAGGAGAGACTTTATTATACGTGGGACATGGGCCCCGTGGGCCTTGTAGGATAAATTTGTCTATCGAGTCGTCCACGTAGGAGAAAATGATCGCTTGGGCCAAACCCAAACTCCTTTGGGTCGGTTTAATTATCAAGACTCCATTGGGCAATTAATATTAAATAAACAACAACATAAAATGAATTATATTTAATTAAATTATGAAATGCCATTTTCATCACCAACATAAGCCCCCTCAACCTTTGCGTAGGGATGAAGTCATGCGGGAGAGCTATACCAAGATATTGAAAATATCGGGTTTGGCTTGTAGTATATGTTGTCCCGCTTTGGAGAATCTTTGACCATTTTTGCCAATGACACTTGGAGTGAAGGCTTGTGATCATGTCTTCCAAAGGTAAACTCTCCTCTCAACTTTTGAAATTTGGTCACGAGTGGCTTTCACTTGTCTTCGTAGGATATGCGGCGGCTTGAGCTTCCTTCGACTTTCTTGATGCTTAGCCCCTGGTTTGGGCAACAGAAACTTCATCATCCACCCGAGGGCTTCTTCACAAAGATATCTTTATAGATTCTCGATTGGCTTCACACTTCTCTGACACTTTCCTCATCTCGATCCTTAGGTCGGTGGGAGCATCGTCCACGCCTTGATTCCCAGGCTTATACGTGTATATGAGGATATCAATATCTTATCACGGCGATTGGACTTGACTCACTGTAGATGGATTCCATTCGTTGTTCTACACCCAGAAGTCTCCGAGTGAGACTTTCTTCCACTTTGCTCCACGTACTCAGTGCAATTTCCTTGATGGACTTTCTTCTCCTGGTGAGCTATGGAAGGAGGACTTTTTCTATGTGAGGGACTATGTAGGGGAGCTTCCTCACGAGTGGGTTTCAGAAGTTAAGATCGCCCGAGGCACTCCCGCTTCCCGAAAGGCGATGGCCGAGGCTTATAGGTCCCGGGGCTTGTTTAAAAATCTCCTCAATGTTAAGGAGTACTTGGGTATCCGACCTAGCTTCAATTATTTACACTGTTTCCCGTTTTACTTGTGTTTTCTGACTACTTCATTTTCTGATGTTGTTTCTTCTTGTTTTTCAGGTAAGGAGAGCTACAACATTGCAGAGTTGATGGTTTTCAAGAAAAATGAGAAGAAGAGGGCTAAAGGGAAGTCTGCTGCTGGCGGGAGCTCGAGTCTCCTGCTTTGTAGTGTTAGGCCACGCCCTTCTCACCAGGAGAATAAGAGGCGCCCTTCTCACCATGAGGGTGCTAGGTGTCCCAGTTCACGCTCCAGTGATCGTGTTGATGCTCTCCCAGCTCCTTGTCCTTCTGTTGGCTTTTTTATGTGGAAGAGGCTGAAGATGGAGCCCGAAATTGTTGTTGTTGTCCCCGAGCTCTTTTTTCTGGTGGAGTGATTCATCGTGAGGAGATCAAGTCCCATTGGGACTATACTATTCTGGTTTGGGCTATGCCAATACCCGAGGAGCTCTATTTGTTGATGACCGGGTCCCCACATTGGGTCATTGTCATTCAAGGACATTGAGACTCACCTTAACGGGGACCTTGCTCGGGTAAACTACCATAGTTTTCTCTCACTTCCATTTTCATACTTTGTCTTTTTACTTAGCTAAGACTTGTACAAATTATGTTGTAAGCCCTGAACCTTGCTGCGGCTTCGAACCATCTGGGTGAGGTAACTGAGGCAGAGAACTGTTGAATTCGGGGTAAGGTGAAGGCACTTAAAGCTGCAGCTAGCCATCGTAAGTGTGAAATGTCAGATCTGTCAATGCAATGTGCCAGAGCGAAGAGTCACCTTCCCCATGAGGGCAAGACGGGTGAGTTGTTCTTCTAGTCTCCTGCTGGAGTTGAGTTACTGGGCAAGGAGAGGTTTGATTCGGTTGAGGCATACAGAGGTTCCTTGTCCTATCTCTCTGACATGATGAGAGAGTCTTACTCTTATTATGACAAGGCGGTGCGCTACTACTAGAAATTTCTACGGCATAGTGGGAATGCTTCTAGTGGCTGATCGCCATCCTCGATTGTGGTGTTTCTGAGGAGGATGAAGAGGTAGAGACTCTGGCTGATCTTCCCGACGATGTTGATGGCAACAGAGATGTTGCTGACGGAGATGAGGTGCCTCCTGCTTGAGTAGTGATAGTCTTTTCCTGGCTTGATAGTCTTCGCCTACTGCCCATTAGGGCTTGCTTTTCGTACTCAGATATTTCTTCCATGTACTTGAATATTTATGTCTTTTTCTTGACCTTGAAACGTTTGATATGCCCCACTGGGTTGGATGCTTTCTCCATTTTATTCATGTCTATTAACTTCCCATCGTCATGTTTTACTTGTAAGATTTGTGTATAACTTTTTGTAGGATATTAGACTTTCTATTAGATCTTAACACCAATGGGCATCCTTCCGGAGCTCGGAGGAGGGCTCCCTTGGGGTTCCCGGAGTGCCCTTTCGGAACTCGGAGGAGGCCGCCTACTTAGGTGTTTCCCCAAGTTATCGCTTTATTACATCTTTCTCCACATGTGTTAGCATTTTTCACCTTATTTTCCTTGCACATTTTCATCATGGAGAAGAATTCACTGGGACTATTGTGAAGATGCCCCATCCTAGGGGGTCTTAGCCGGAGGAAAATGATATTTTACTAGGACCTTCTTGTGAGGAGGCCCCTCCCATCCGAGGTTTTAACCGGAAGTACTTGTGTTCAAAGTTAACACACGATATCCCATGAGCTCTTGAGGGCTTCCTTCTGGAGCCCATGGGCTTCTGAAGCTCAGAGAGGGTGCCCTTCCGGGGCTTGGAAGGGACTTCCTGCTGGAACTCTTCTCTAGCCTCGGTTATAATGTATTCCCCATGTATTAGAGTTTTTCTCTTCTTCTTTTGTCGAGGAGCAATATTTCGAAGGATGTCCTTCCAGTGCCCGGAGTGAGCACCCTTTCAGAGTTCACAGGGCGTCTTCCCTAAGCTTGGAAAGGGATCCTTCTGAAACTTCCACCATAATTATTTTTTAGGCTTTGGATCTCTCCTCCACATGTGTTAGCACTTTTCGCCTTCTTTTTCTTGCACATTTTCATCATGGAGAGGAATTCACTGGGACTATTGTGAGGAGCCCCTCTCCTCTGTGGTCTTATCCAGAAGAGGTTATTTATAAGGACCCCGGTGAGGAGGCCCCTCCCATTCGAGGTCGTAGCCTAAGATGTGGTTTGTTGAGGAGAGTGTCTAACTAGTCATCTACATGTTGCCATTAATCGCGCCCTGACCATTTGTGGCCTTTAACTGCATTCATTAAATCATAGTAGAAATCGTGAAAGCATGTTTATTCCTTATAATGAAAATCTTTATGCCCCGTGGGCGGAAACATGACTGCAATATAAATAAACATTTAACGCTTCTTGGGTGAAAACAAACTGAAAATGACAAGATAAAGTAAAATATACTAAGGCCTTTGTGAGGCTGATATGAGCTGGTGTAGATAGAGGCTAAGGATAATTGACTTCATCTTCAGTGTCGTCGGTTGGTGTCTCTGGATAATCCATGTGTCCCCAATAGGGGTACATATCTCTGTCTTCGGATGATTCATGGCCAAAGGGGAAGCGTGGTGAGGTGATCCGAAGTTGACCCAGGATGTGATGTCCAGAGCTCGCGTCGAGTGATTTTAAGTGATGAGTCAGATTGTCCTCCTGCTATGACACAGACATCCCCAAGTGTTGTCTTCCCGTGTTCGATGATGATCCGGGTAATCCATATATTCTTGTAGATAGCCTCTCTGAATTAACTTTTCAATGGAGATTCTTAACTGAATGCAATCCTCTGTGGTATGTCCCTTGTCATGATGGAAGTAGCAGAAATGCTTGGACCTCCGTCTCTCGTAGGAGTCTCTCATCTTGCACGGAGGTTCTATAATTTTTTGTCTCTGACCGGCGATTAGTATTTCCAAATAGCAGTGCATTTAACGGAATCACTACTTGCCCCAATCTCTTCTCGTCTCTAGGTGGACTCTGGAGATCTTCCTCGGCCTTTCGCTTGTTCGTATGGGGTGGCTTTAATACTTCATTTCCCTCGTTGGGTGTTCTTCTGGAGTGGGCCCCTCTTCCTGAATTGGGGAGAGTTCCATTCTTTGAGGTACCCTGAGCACTCTTTTGGAGGGTGATATGACGTTCCATCCTTGCCAATGTTTTTTTATGGACATTGGTTACTTCATTTATAGCCTCCACGAGTTGTCCTATAAGATTGCGTAATGGCGCATCCACCTCTCGCTGGAGGAGGTCTAGGATGGTCTCGTGGCTCTTCATATTGGAGGAAAACTGTTGTACGAAAGCCTCCATGAACTGGTGCATCATGGTAATGGAGTCCTCTGGGAGCTAGTCAAACCAAGTCGGGCTTGCTTGGTAAAGTGCTAGAAAGGCTTTGCGAGTAAACATCTCATTATCTCATGAGGTCTCTCTCGTGTAAAACTTGTTCATATGCTCCTAAGGATCTCCGGTTCCATCGCACTTGGGGAGATTAGATGCCTTAATTCTCGGGGGAAGCTGCTCCGCCATAATGTCAACGCTTAGCAGGCTCCCTCTTTCCAAAGCGGTAGTTTGTGGATGAGTATGATTGTACGGCTTAATTCCCTTTATCGCAGGTGTCACTTCTTGGTCTCTGTCGCGATCTTCATCTCATTTTCCTTGTCCTTCTAGATCAAGGTCTTCATTGGTCGGTAGTACCTGGAATAGCGTTCCCTTAGCTCTGGCCACAACATAATTCCTCAAGGCGTTTCGTGCAACCTCTTATAACATGATTTGAAGAGTTTTCTTAGTCAGACGAATTTCCTCAACGGGCGGAGCACCTCTAGGGAGAGGAGGCGATGCCCTTCTTTCTTGCGGGAGTGGCGGCGTCCTTCCGGTGGAATGGTCGTTGGCCTTTTGCCGTCTTGATTGTTTTCCTTCATGCTGGTTTCCGGCTCCCTGGCCTGCAGCTTGAGGTCTGACTTTCTGTGCTGGTGATTGAGTTCGCATTTTTCGTGTACTTTGGATGTTCCCACATACGACGCCAAAATAATGTTGATTTTTTTAGCAGATCACCCAAGTCAACTAAAATCCTCTTCCCGAGAGGGAAGTCTTCGAGCTTGTCCTCTTCCCAAAGGGGAAGTCTTCTCGTCTTCTGCTCCTGAAACTGTTAACTCCTTCGATTGGGAACTAGCCTGCACACACACGCAAATGTTAGAGGGCCCTAGGAGTTGTCCCGGGGAGGCCCCTCCGACGCTCAAGTCAGTACGGTGAACGAGAGAGAAAATAAGATAGTAAATGAATACCTAATGCGTAGGAGAATTAATTATGAGTTAATTACTTACAAAGTGAATAGGATGGACCTTTTTGTACTGAGAGGCATGGGCCCAAAGTGGGCTTGTAGGAGAAATTGGTCTATGGGTCGACCCACGTAGGAGAAAACGATCGTTTGGGCCAAACTCGAACTCCTTTGGGGCGGTTTAATTATCAAGAGCCCATTGGGCAATTAATATTAAATAAACAACAATATAGAATGAAGTATATTAATTACTAAATACCATTTTATCCTCAATAATAATTTAAAAGTATACATGTATTAGCTGATAGAAATATCCTATTATATATTAATTTAATAGGAACTATATAAAATTAAATAATTATCAACTAGATGTAAATATAATAGATTTAATAGTAAGCATTAATTAATCAAGTTGTGAAAGTTGATTTAGAAAATAGGTACAGGTTTATTAATATTAAATACTTTTAAATATTTTTTTTAAATAAAACTAACAGTTAATGATAAAATGGTAATTGTTTTGAGTATATATGAGTGTAAAATAATATTTTAAATTCATAAGCGGGTAAAATAATACTAATTAAGAATATCAAAAGATAAAGTGATACAATTGAGAATACAAGAAGGTAAAGTGATATTCAAGTATATGGGGTTAAAGTGAGATTTACCCTATAATTTATTCAAACTTCCTTTAACTTTTTAATCATTTGAATTACTCCGGATTTAAGCTGTTTCTCTAAATTAAGAGCATTCCCAATAGACTCTTTAAATTTAAATAGCATCTTTTGTAAACTAAAGAGCATCTTTAAATTTGAAGAGTTATATTTTTGCCATCTTCCAAGAGATTCTTTAAACTTGGCTCTTTATTTATCATTTCCCAACATTAATTAATTACACTTTTTTTTCCCTCCATTTCACTTATTTCCCTCATAATTTCTTAATTGTTTCCCTCCATATTGTTTTACATTGAGAACATCATGCTATTTTAATTCAATGAAAAATACCACATGATTTCAACATATATTTCTGACAACCAAAAATCAAAACAAATCTCTAGGCCCTTTCAAATATGTCTTTAAGAAAAATAATCAGCATGCTTATTCATGATTCTGACTCTGAAGATGATTCTGACTCAGTTTCTAAAATCACATAGTTCTCATAATGATCTCTGGAATTTTAATCGCATTCTTAGGTGGTAAATATATGTAGAGATTTCAGAATTTATTTTGATTTGTAGAATTTGTCACTAAAAGGGTCATTAAAAAGTGCAAGAATCATTAAATGGGATATTAGAAGTAATTAACATTTCATGTATTAATTATGGAGAGTTGTCTTGGCTCTCCAAATTTGGAGAGTGAAAAGTGGTTCTCTAAATTTAAAAGTTAAACTAAAGAGCTTGTTGGAGAGTGTTTTTGGTAGACAACTCTTTAAAATAAAGAGTATTTTTTATTTGAAGAGCCTCTTAGGGATGCTCTAATCATGCAATTTACATATTGTCGTTAATGATATTTTATAAGTCCCACTCCCTCATGGTTTTATTTTATTAATAGTTTATAAAATATTTGTAATAAACTAGCCAACTGTCCACCTTCTCCATAATTTATGATAGTTGGTCATCATGGTTGACTTTCGGTACTACCCAATATATAAATAACAATTAACACATGCTCAAAAACTATAAATAAATAACAATTAACACATATTCCCGTAACGTACTATAGTTATATATGTAACTAGTAATTCACCCCGTGCGTTGCATGTATATTTTTATTTTAATATTATTGATATATAATATCTACTAACATTAATTGGTATTTATTACTTTGTTTTAATAGTAATATTCGTATAAGGTTATTAAAAACAAAAATTATCCATTAATTTTATATTTTAAACTATAAACTTAAATGTCTAATTCAACTCGTAAGGAATTATCCCTCAATTTATGCATATCTCTAAATTATTGTTTTATATATCCATTTATTTCTCACACACCTCTCTATAAATAATTATATATAATTTGTGAGACATGTATTTTTATATTGTACTTGTCTTTGTTGAAAAAATGAATATTTCACATTGTTAATCAAAAATATAAATTGAGATATTATTCAAAATAATATGGTAGAAAAATCGTGAATAAAATTTAAAATGAACTATTGTATCATTGATATAGACGTTAGTAGTATTAACATAAATGTTACAACAATATCATGTAATCCACTAAAAAACTTATGAACATAAACATGATATAATTGAAACAGGGTATAGAAATAGTACAATTGATATCAATATTCCTTCTTTGACATTTATTTTCAATAGATGTATGTAAACCACATGAGTTTTATCATTTTGATCAACAATGGATTGATGCGAATTTTTAAATTTTCAAATATAAAAAAATATTACAATCATAACCGAAAAAATAATTAGCCAATAAAATATTTATGTTACTAAAGATTCTTGTCATTGACTTACCAAATCAAAGTATCACTAATTTTGGATAACTCCAAAACATGCATTGGTTAGGATAATAATTGGATTGATTTGTCCAAAACTGTATCTTATGTTATATCTTTTTCTTTTTTTATTCTTTTTTATTTGATTTAGTTGCCTTAGTTATGTCATATATATACTAATTTTATTTGATAGTAATTAGAGTTGTTAATTATTCTTAATTAAGCAAATAACTATCAAATTTAACACCAACGTTGAGCAGTGGATCAATTAGAAGATAATTCATTTTTCTAGACTAAACTTAATTAGTATTTGTTTACACTTCTGCAAATACCAATATTTTAAAAACAAATATAATAAATAAATATTGCAACAACAATTGAATCAATATGAAATAAAATCAGATATTCCTTCAAAAGTATGATATAAAAATCAAACATCTTATTAATAATAAAATATTTTTGAAATCATCCATAAAAAAATCCATAATCCGAAATCAATTTAAATATAAATTGAATTTGGCAGTAGGAAAAAATATTTCAATCAATATATGTGAGTTATATACAATATTTCCGAGCAATAAATTTTTGTTACTATTTTGAGTTTTATAAATCTTTCAATAAATTGTTTTTCTTAAGCTAATACGTTGTTGTCCAATTATACAATTATACTCCCTTGTAAATGGAATAAAATGCCCTATTGACCAATTATTGTCTTTTTTATTAAAAAGTAATACATTATAAAATTTCTACATTAATAAATCTTTAATCTTAAAGTGCGATTTTCTCATTTTTTTTCTTAAACATCTTGTGAATTATCTGCTCACACGGTATTGTCAAATTCGATTAATAAAATATTAATAGATATTGTCTATGAATAAAAGTACAATTAGATACCGCCAGTTATTTTATCAAGACTCAATTTTAAAAAATTCCAATCAAAAGTTCGTTGTATCTATAAGATTGATTAGAAAATAATAAATACTTATTGTATCTATAAGATTAAATATCATCAATTTATTAATTGTATACAACAATTATAATTTTGGCAACCACGTTGCATGAAAATCCTGGATTTCTCTTGCTTTAATCCGACTTAATATTATCTTCCATTATGCCTTATAATTGCATAATTTTGTTATTTGTGTACCCTTGATAAAATTGTTTCAAAACTTCATAGGTATAGGCTGTTGATAAAAACAATAACAAAAAAATCTCACCACTAAATAAACATAATATATCGCAAACTTACACACACACACACACACACACACATATATATATATATATATATATATATATATATATATATATATGAGTAAATACTTACCAAACGAGGTTTCTTTATATGTGACTTTGAGATGATTCTTAGCAGCATCCGCCTTAATGTCATCATCGTCAGAATCATCGTTGCCTTTTGCACATGTATTAATAAAATCAATCAATTAATCAATTAATTTATCATTTAACAAAAATATCATATATATATATATATATGATTTAAACTATAATATATTACCTGAACTAATATCAAATACATGTATAGTCGGGTACATGTTGATTCTTTCACATGAATCATCGTTAGAAAATATTGACACATCAAAAACATGGCTGACACGATAAGAGAAAATTAACACCTCACTATTTGAAATTTCGTTATCATGGACGAATTTGCTCCATCCATCCGTAAAATAGAACGCGCCATAGGGGCTGACCATTTTGACCGTCCAAGTGTGTCCGTTCACATTCTGCATGTCACAATTTAATGATGTAAGACCATTAAATTGACTGCCGAATTTGCATGGAAGACGTTGACACAAAAAGTTTAATCTAATTACAATTTGTCATGAATTTCTAATTGAACAATATAAGAAGTCATTACAATAAGTAGATAGAAGTTTATTGCCGAATCAAAACTGTGAAACTAATAACCAAAACAAATATTGTCGAATCAAAACAAAACAATAATTGTCAAATCAAAACTATAAAACTAATAACCAAAAAAAATATTGGCGGAGATAGAAGTTTATATATATGAACAGAAAATGTATGTTGACACAAAAAATGTTGACACAAAATATATTGGCAGAAAATATGTTAGTATGAGGAGTAATAAAAAAATAAACAAATCATACACAAAAAAACTTAGAAAAATACAACAAAACTATCAAGAATAATCAAAAAGAAACTCACCAAATATTGTCCATACAAATCTACAATATAGTTTATATAAAAACTCTTGTTTATTGCAGAATTCGAGTTCAATAATGTCGATGTTGGCGGGACACTTGATGAAAACGGAAATAAAGAGGAACGTGAAGATGAAGCCATATTTGGTGGTTATGCTACGAATTTAGGATCAACAATATCAAAGTGTTTCTCTAATGCAATTTAAGTAGTATAAATATAAGAGAATTTAACATAAATAATAAACTGCCAAAAAAATCTCTGAACACAAAATTAATTGTTAATTCAATGGTGAAAGATACATAAAATGATAATTCGTCTATTTTAACTATTATTAATCGATTTAGGAAAGTTTTAAAACTTGATTAATTAATATTATATTGTACAAAAATTGCATCGATACCATTGAAACAAATAAACAATATATTTGATGAAGATATGATGTATAGAATCAACACATTATTATAATATATATTTAAAAAATAACTGACATATACTAATATCAATTATGGTGAAATACTATTTATAATTTTTAAAATCTATATATTATATATAGATAGAATTGATACTACTTTTGGTATAAAGTAGGAATACCCGTAAATAAATTTTTTCTAATTTTTATACATATAACATAGGAATACCATTTATGATATTTTCCTAATTCATATACATATAAAGTAGGAATATCATTTACAATCTTTTCTTATAATATTTTCCTAATTTATATAATTACAACGATTTTCTTATGATGTTTTCCTAATATAAGAATTTATAATAATTATCATTTATAATGTTTACAATTGTTTCCTAATATAATAAGCAAAAGAGCGGGGAAATAAAAGTTCCGGACTTCTGCTATTATATATATATAGATTAATTTTGATGAGGTTTCTTGTAGGACCGTAAGACGGATCATATTCCGTAAGAAAGATCCTACAACCCAACCGCTCGCGCCACCCGCCAGTCATCATCCCCCACCCGATAGCCCATCCGCCTCAAACACACACCCCTGACCCACCCGCCATTATTTAAAAAAAACAAATTCATTGCAGTGGGGAATTGAGCTCATTCGCACTTATGGAGATGTAAGGTGATATTCTACCAATACACCATTAGTGCTTGTTGTGCAATTTTAGTATAACCATATATATAAACTCATTCATAAATGCACCTGGTAAATTAAAAAAAAAAAAACGCCTCTAAATGCAGAAGGTAAGAATCGAACCCGAGTCTATTAAAAAACATGATATATTATCTCAATAAATGGATACTTATAAAAATGTTACTTTAACTAGATCATATTTATTTTTTATTATTCCTCTTTTTTTGTTCTTAGTTTGTAAATGTATTACGAATCTGATACTTTATCTCAACAAATGGATATTTTTACTTATAAAAGTGTTACTTTAACTATATCATATTTATTTTTTATTTTTTCTTCTTTCCTTCATTTCTAATTTGTGACTCTATTAAAAACATGATACTTTATCTCAAAAAATAGATACTTAAAAGTATAAAAGTGTTACTTTAACTACATCATATTTATTTTTTATTTTTTCTCTTTTTCTATTCTTAGTTTGTAAATATATTAAGAAATCTCACACTTTATCTCAACAAATTGATATTTTTACTTAGAAAAGTGTTACTTTAACTATATCATATTTATTTTTATTTTTTTGTTTTTCCTTTATTTATAATTTGTGACTCTATTAAAAACATGATATTTTATCACAAAAAATAGATACTTTAAAGTATAAAAGTGTTACTTTAATATGTTATATATATATTTATTGTAATATATTCGTAATTTGTGATTATATTAAAAAATGTTACTTTATCTCAAAAAACAAATATTTTACTTATAAAAGTATTTACTTTAACTGTATCATATTTATTATTCATCTTTCTTTGTATTTATTATTAAAAATTATAATACTTTATTTAAAAAACATATATTTTTACTCTTAAAACATGATATTTGTCTCAAAAAATATATATTTTTACTCATAAATGTGTTACTTTAACTTTGATATTTGTCAAAAAAAAAACTCTAATATATTTATTTTACCTTCAATGTAATGTAATCATGATTTGTGGCTATATTAAAAAATATGATATTTTATCTAAAATAACTGATACTTTTTCTCATAAAACTGTTACTTTAACTAGGAAAAAAACAGAAAACAAAAAAAAAAAAAAAAACTACAGGTGGCGTTGATTGACCCGCGGGCGCTGTCAACAGATTCGTGGGGACCCAGTCCATGGTCGAGGAGATCCGTCTTACGGATTGAGACATGTAAGACGGTCCTACATGAGTTTTTGCCATTAATTTTTAATATTAATAATTCCAAAATAAATTATCATTATTAGGTATATAAGGACATCAATTATTAGGGGGATATTGCCATATGCTAAATTTATTTATAGTTTCAATTTAATGATCATAATTTGTTGAGCGACCTAAAATAGATTTTATTATTTCTGAAAAACACCTTGTGAGTCAAACTATCACTTATTAAATAAAGTGATATTAAAAATAACAAGAAATTAATTTTCAAAAAAGTTTCATATAAGCAATTCTTAACGGAGGGAGTGTATTACCTTAGAAAATATACTCACCAATATAAAAGTTTTGAGATCTTCTATCTCACTTTCTTTAATTTATCACATAATTAGCGTGTATGAAATAAATACATTATTTACCTTAATTTATCAATATGTGCAATGAAATTTAATAATAAAATATAAATGCCTAGAAATATTCAAAATCAAAAATTAACGGGGAACATGGGGCAGAAGGGTCCAAAATTTGAGGGATGGGAAATGGGCACATATTCTCATAACATATTCCAATCCGTATTAATAATACAGCGAGCGAGGGCCGCGAGTGGATAACGGACCCCACACAAATTCAACGGCGATAAATCATCCACGTGGAATGCATGAATTGATATGGATGGAGGTGAAAATATCACCCACCTAGGGAACTGCAAAAGAACCGAGATCTTTGGATGGACGGACCCGGCCCATCTACGCAATTGTACGAGTATCAAGGCAATATAAGCGGTCCATTATGACACGTCAGCTCTCAATTTTATTCAAATTAAGCATTATTCTGAAACAAATTCTTAGATCTTAATTAAAAGAAGGGTTAAATGCATTTTGCCATCCAAACTAGTACTCGTCCTAAATTTCGAGATGCCTCGAACAAAAAATTAAAAAAGAGCCATTGTGTTTATATCAAAAAGTTAAGTTTAACACAAATAATGTTATAAATGTAATTTCATTTATTTAACATATAAAATAAGATATGTAATTAATAACAAAAATATCATATTTCAACTTTAGCATTTCGGTCAATGAATTTACCATATAAAAAAGACAAAAAGAAAAAAAATTGTGAATGAATTAGTTATGAAAATTTGATCATCTTGCATTTTTATGTGCAAAGTCATCCATCAATCTTTCATAATCATTCTTTTCCAAAAATTCAATCTCATTTGAAATAAAAGACAATGCAAAGTTAAAGTGAAAAAAAAGCCAAAAGTTGAGAAGTAGAAAAGGGAAAAAGGTCACTTAAAATTTGGTTGTTGTCTAGATCCGAACACACCTCTAGAATTCAAATTAGAGGCTCAATCTTTATGTAGTCCTTTATTTCAATATTTAAAGATATATATGCAATATATATATATATATATATATATAAACTCCGGGGCCCTTGTTGGATGGGACCCTATTCGGCGGCACCACCTGCGCCGCCCCAAAACCACCCCTGATCCAAACTATAACTTTTTTGCATTTTGTTCATTAAACCTTGAACTATATGATTTGTTTTACTTTACCTCATGAACCAACCAAAAGTTGACACTTGTTAACTCATGATAGACTCAAGTCAGCTCCTATAGGTTAAGTGAAAAATATTCAAAGTTAGGCATGCAAAAGAGAATTATTCAAAGTTTAATAGACAAAGTGTCAAACTTAGTTTGGCGGGCAAAATGCAAATTTACCTTTGAAAGAATTAACACTCAACATTAGAATGTTTGATGAGACCAGGAATTGAATGGACTGGGATGACAAGCGTTTGTTTAAGAGATATTGTCTTTTAATTAGTGCAAACAGTTGTGTACCTCAGAAAATGGTGAAAATAGTTAGAGGTGATCATAAATTTAAAAAAACCACCCAAACCGCACCGAACATAATAATTTATGACCAAAATCGCAATTTAAAATATTAAATAGAAATTGCACCACTTTATTGGTGCGGACGTGCGGTTATGGTTTTATATTTTAAAAACCACCAAAACCTCACCGCATCTATAATTTAGGGTAAAACAAATTTTGTTCTTTAGTCTTTAGTTAAATAGTTAGACAATAAATATATTAAGAACTAATTTTATGAATGATATAATTAGATTCACACTTAGCATACTAAACATAATGCATTTTACATTCTTTCAATGTTGTTAAAGTGCATTATGTTTTGCATCAAAATATAACAATATTACATTGTATTATATATTGAATGTTAGTGAAATAAAAGATATTGTAATGTGCATTTTATTTGAAAAAATACATCTAGTTTGAAAAAAAAAATCTTTTCAATTATAATATTTTTCTTTGTTTTTTTCTTTAAAATATCATACAAATTATACTAATTTACCAATTATATAATATTTTGAAACCACAAAACCGCCCACCATCGTTTAAAACCACACTTTCGGTTTTACTTCATAAAAAACGCATATAGGAATTCGGTGTGAAATTTACTCAAAAAAACGCAAAACCCCATTGTGGTCACCCCTAAAAATTATAGGCTTTGAAATAGGGTATTCGTTCAGCACGGTGCAGGAAACCTATAGCTCATTTTGGGCCAACAATTTTGGGCTTAATAAGTGAGCCTCTTTAATTTGTTTTGGCGAGCCTCTAATAATTGGGTCATACAAAGGTAATTTAACAATTTACCGTGTTTGTGGGAATTTTTTGTAAAAATATAGTGGATTTTGGGCGTATAATTAATTTAAGTGTAGGCGCTATTGATTATATATAAAAAATCCACTACATTTTTACAAAAAATTCCCACAAACACGGTAACCTGTTAAATTACCAGTCATATAGCAATCAATATTAGCCCTCCCCTTTATTTAGGGGAAATATATGGAATACGCTTATTTTGGTCTCCACACCTTATAATACGCTTCTATTACTTTTGTACCTAATTCTTTACTTATGTACCTAATTTTTTTTATGCTCCTGCATATTTTTTGATTTTTTTTTTATTTTTTTTGTTCCTTCATTGTTTTACATGTTATATAAGTTGTTTCGATGTTATTTAAATTTGTTTCTTTGTTGTTTTTATGCTGTTTCTTTATTGTTTCGATATTTCAAAATAATTTTAACCTATTTTTTATGCCTTTTTTTATTTATATATTATTTTGTACATTGTTTCTATTGTTTCGGTGTTGTTCTATAATATTTTTAATGTTGTTCTAATAAATGTTTTTGTTGTTTTCATGTAGTGTTCAATGTATAAATACAATTGTTACCTATTTTTAAGCTCTTTTTATTCATGTGGTGTTTAAATAATTTTTACGTTGTTTCTGGGTTGTTTCCATACTCTTTTTAATGTTGTTCCGATGTTTTTTTGTTGTTTACATGAAGTTTTTTGATGTTTAAATACAATTTTTACCTATTTTTAACTCTTTTTGCTCATATAGTGTTTCTATATTGTTTCTGGTTTGTTTCTATATTGTTTTTTGGTGTTTCTATGTTTGAAACATGTTAGAAACAATGTTGAAACAACGCGTAAAAATGTCCGGAAATTTTTGCTGGAGCGTATTGTTGTGTAAAAAAAAGGGCGAGAGCGTAAATTTAGGTAAAATTGTACCGAAAGACGTAAAAGGCTGACATTAGTTTAAAAAATGTGGGTATTTGTGTCAATTGCCTATTTATTTAGGTGCAGCCCATTTTGAATCAAGTAAGACTAAATGCAAATGAGCCTCATTAAATTTGTACAGGACTTGAAAATTACTAAACTGTGTTTTTTGTTTGAGAACTTGGGTAAGTGGGTGGAAGTGTCCATTGGGCTTTATGTCTGAGCCCAATACACTACCTTTTTTGAACTTCGAAACCATACAGTCCAATATAAAACCAAAATAGATATAAGCCCACTCCATTCAGCCCCATAGTTTTTTTTCTCTCCAAATTTGACTCTTTTTCTTCAACAGAAAAACTATTCATATATTTGTTTCACGATCTCGCGGAAGAACAAACAAGACAGAGAAGCACGATGGTGACGTCATCGAGCTCATGGTCGCAGGCTCTGGTTCAGATCTCTCCCTACACCTTCTCCGCCGTCGGAATTGCCATATCAATCGGCGTTTCCGTCCTCGGCGCCGCCTGGTATTTGTTTAATTATCGCGGTTTTATGTACTTCTCCTATGCTCAAGGCTTTTTCCCTTTTTTTTCTGCCTCTTTTTCCCTCTAAGTTTGCTGAACTTTTTGGATATTTAGGGGAATTTATATAACCGGGAGTAGTTTAATTGGTGCTGCCATCAAAGCTCCTCGCATTACCTCCAAAAACTTAATCAGGTACTTGCGAATCTTGGTTGATTTGGATTCAGTTGTTATGGAAATTCTGTATTACTTTTTTTTTTTAAGATGCTGGTGAAACTATTTCGACACTTGCACGCACTGTGTGTCTAAGTGTAGATGAAATATGATTATATGAAGAATGTAGTATCAATTGAAGTTGAAGTTGAAGAAAATAGAAAATTGAATTAATAGTTATATATATATATATATATATATATATATATATATTATCCTGCTGTAGCTGCAGCCACAGCCGAATAACAAGTAATCACTCATGGCTGCCTTCTCAAATAGTACTTTTTTTAGGATTGCATTACATTTAATCATTATAAGTATTAAATAAATAAATGTATAAATGAGAAATTGATCCCAATTGATATGGTGAAGGTGTTCGAGTTGAGGGCCATGAAATTAATGGTAAGATCCATGTCGTGCATGAAGAGTCAAAGATGAGAATATGTATCATTAGACTGGAAATTTTATGAGTGAAGTAATTATGTATTACATCCATTCCTTCCCGTGGCTCAATCTGTGTTTTGAGTTAAATTACTCTATTGATGCATGTCAATTGAGGGTATGTTTCCATTGAAAGTTGTTAGGAATCAGATGGTTAGTATGATTGCTGGCGACCCAAATGTTAGAAAATTGTAGGTTTATCTCAATATGAGATGTCAGAATAACGATATTAAGAGCCAGAAGGATCAACCGAACTTTTTTGTTGCATGACAATTATTACATAGACTTTTTCGGGTTATATACCTTAGAAACTTGAGTTTGGAATAGTGATGGACTTGAACTCACAATAATCACCATCATCTTTTTGTTCTTTTCCAACACATTGTGGGATTCAATGTCCTTCAGTGCACAACAGTAAAATGACGATACTGAATATCATCATATCTGATTAGCAATAGGATTAGCTGCACCTATGTAATAATTATATAT
The DNA here is from genome assembly GCA_016081115.2 of Rehmannia glutinosa. NCBI lineage: Eukaryota > Viridiplantae > Streptophyta > Magnoliopsida > Lamiales > Orobanchaceae > Rehmannia > Rehmannia glutinosa. The sequence goes on along the minus strand of JABTTQ020001844.1, from coordinate 88,269 downwards.
TTTCAGACGTGAGTGTATATTGAGATTTAAGTGTTTGTACTATGTCTAACTTTTAAGGTGTTTGTCACGTGTCTTTTCCTATCCTGTAAACTTTCAAGATTTCTGGGCACTTTCAAGCTGATTGTTTCTTGATCAGTTAATGGAGTTCTATTTCAATATGTTTATCTTTTTATAGTGCCATGCGGCCATACCTATGCATATGCTGAATCAAGGATCCATGTGGAGATTGTGTTTTTTAACAAAAAGTGATTATTAGAGCAAGTGAGGAGATCCACCTACTTTTCCGGCCAAATGTTTGATGAACTCATTTTGATAAATCCTCATTCAAGGTTTTATGCCACATCTGTTTAACAAAATCTCATACCTGATGGTCTATATATTTTTACGAAGATCATCTTCTTACTGTTTGCTCTAGCGATGTAGTTGAGTAGAAAAATTACATGTCGGTATTCCTCTGAACATGGAATTGTTGTTAATTTTTTTCAATTTTATCCTCAGTGTGATTTTCTGTGAGGCTGTTGCTATATATGGAGTTATTGTGGCCATCATTCTTCAGACAAAGCTTGAGAGTGTGCCTTCTTCAAGAATGCATGATCCCGAGTCCATGAGAGCTGGCTATGCTATATTTGCATCTGGAATAATTGTGGGCTTTGCTAACCTTGTCTGTGGGTGAGTTCTAATTTTTCTTCTTGTTTGGACAGTTTAACAAGATGACCTTCGACTTAAAGCAATTTGCACTATTTTATTTTTTTAACTTTTTCAATGTGTTCCTTTTTTGCTTTCGTGAAGGCTATGCGTTGGTATCATAGGAAGCAGCTGTGCGTTATCCGATGCCCAAAACTCGTCGCTCTTTGTTAAAATTCTTGTTATCGAGATATTTGGCAGTGCACTTGGATTGTTCGGTGTAATTGTAGGCATTATCATGTCGGCACAAGCAACATGGCCAACTAAGGCATGACTTTCTTTTTTTTTTTTTTTGAGTGGAAGGCATGACTTTCTTGTTCATACCTTGTGTTGTTATTTAGTCCCCGGTTGTTGTAATGTTCTACAATTTTCTTTCTCGTAGGTTTTGGAATTATATATAGTTTTTAAATTTTTGTTTGCTGTTATGCAACCTTGGTGTAAATTGAGTCCTCTATATAATATACTCCTATTTAATTGTCCAGTTGATGCTCCTAGCTGTGAGTTTGGTTTGCATTAACATCCTGCGTTTTGAATTATATTAAATAGTTTTTGTCCCTATAGTTTGAGATCATTGGGTGGGAAAGTTTCTCCAGATGTGCGGCCTGTAGAAAACATTTCAAAATTATAGCCTGATTAATCAGAACTTAAATCGCCATATTCGGATGACTGAATTGAATTATTAGAATCGGACTTTGTTAATAATGTGGTTATATTTCAATTCAAAACGTATTTAATCTCCAATTATGTAGCCGATAAAAAAACTACTTGCAAAATCATTGTTGACATAAAATATGCGACACAAATCTTCCACCTTCGTGTAGTATTAATAATTAATATCTATGCTACACTTGGTGTAGTGCACTTGGTATATATATGAATAACAAGTGTCCTCAATTTTATGAAAAAGGGACATATAGTTAATGGAGCTACAACGAGTGCAAACATACTTCTAAAAACATCATCAATACTGGCCAACTAATATAAAGATGACAAGGGGTTGGATTTGGACTGGATCTGCCTGGACCCAAGACTAAACCGGTTATAAGGTTTTAAGAAACTATAGTCTATATCCAAACCCGTCTCAGACCCATTTGATCTATTTTGTAATAACCTTTTATGTACAAAATTCATTTTGACTTAGAAATTAAAAAAAAAAACTGAAATGGATCCCCCTTTTCTCTTCTGAGTTAAGTTCGAAGTAGCCCAATAACGAAGAACAATTCAAGAGCCTAGATGAGTTTTACTGGCTTGTCTCTAGAACCCCAAGGCCCATTTCCACATTCCGTTAATTTACAACCCACGATCATAAGAGAAAATAATTATAATATATAAAAATTAGATGTTCAACAAACGAAAAAAATCCAAGAACCCAGATGAATTGATTTCTTTTACGAAATTAGATACTCAAAATCTTTAACATCGACCCTTTTTAGGGGGGAATAAACATATGAAATCTCTTTTACGAAAATTTCACTTTAACTTTGTACTAAGCGTTAGAAATTCCATCTCTTTAATTTAAACTTTAGTGGCATACCTTTCTTTTTTTTTCTTCCTGAAATTAATAAGATTTGTTAATGCATGCAAACTCATGTTGATCAAAATTCAAAATGTCAAATCAAAATCATATCTGCAGTAATACCAGAAGACACGCTTTTTATATTTCTTTAACCTTTTTTGTAATCAAGGGCGCCAATATACATTGAAAAGCTAAAAGAAGATTTGATTGTACCAGCAATAAAGCTTTCACCCATGATCTGTTATTGTGGGCCTGTAGTAAACCATACCATATTTCTTTATTACTATTATTATACTATTTCTATTCTGTTAATTTATTTTATTATTTATTTATTAATGTTTCTGGGGGTGGGGTGGGGTGGGGGTGGGGGTATTTAGGGGGTGGTTTGCTGAAGAATACTTGGGTTTGTACACGGATGATGCAAAGTCTTGCATGGGACCACTTAATTTTCATTAAACTATTCTTCTCATGGAAAATCATATTTTTTTTCGTCAAAAGCAATATATATTTAGTTTGGCAAAATAGATTCAAGTTAAAAAGAAAAAAGTGAAATTATGAAACAGATATTACAAAAATATTATCAAAAGTAGGGATGGCAAAATGGTCCGCCCCGATGGGTACCCGCCCCGCCAGAGACGAAGGGACTATAGGGCCAAGGGGGGCATTGGGCCTCCCGAGATTTTCAAAAAGATTAAGGGTATTTTGTCATTTCATATTATAATTATAATAAAAATTAAAAAAAAAAAGAAAAAAGAAAAGTGGGCAATTACCAATTAAAGTCAAAACTCCTATGGGGATGAGGTAGTAATTGTTCACGCACAAACAAACATCCAATTTTTTGGTGAAGAAAATTGCACCAGCGATTTGTGACATAGAACAAGGTCAAGGAGGAGTGGTGGATCTAACTCAGACATCAGGTTTGAATTAAGGCTAACTCCTTCACCTTATTGTCTTGAGATTTAAATTGAATGAGAATGAATTATATTTAGTATATATGTTATCAAAGTGTATATATATTAATTAATTTTGTCGGATTTGTTGTTTCTTCTCTGATATTTAATTTTTTTGTTGTATCATCGATTATTATATGAATTATTAGGAATAATTTTTGCCATTTTTGGTAATTTATTATAAATTGTAGTTCATGTATAATTGTTTGGTTAAGCTATATTATCAAATTGTATGGTCTTACTCAAAAGATGGTTGCTACAAGAAAATATATTGTTTTTCATTGGTTTATTTGTTGGTTAAGTTGTCATTGATCTAACGAGTTGCACCTGCCACAATGGAAAGAACTTTTTGGGCAATGAATATCATCAAGAGTTCACTAAGCAATCCAATGGGAGATGGGGCCACTGAATGATTGTTTAGTAACATACATTGAAAATTATATATTTAGAAATATTAGCAATGAAGCTATTATGTAACGATTTCAAAATGTGATGAACACAAGAGAAATGTTATGATATAAGAATCTACATGTATTCTATTATTTATTTTTGAATATTAAAATGTGATTGAATATATAAATTGATTTTATCTAAATTGATAATTATTTATATTGTTATTATTAGAGTTGATATATTATATTTTATTTTTATATTATTGTTAGTTGGGCCCCCCTACCTAGAATTTCTGGCTTCGTCACTGCGCCCCACCCTGCCCCATGCTAATTTTTATTTTTTAAATATATTTAATGTATATTTTACATATATATTATATAAAATAATATAGTTTTATGTACTTAATATTAAATTTAACATATATAGTGACAAATTGTATAAACAATATGTATTTATTATACAAAATATAATATTAAAAAATTATTAATAATATAAAATATAAGATAAAAAAAAAAAATCAACATGGAGTGACCCGTCCCGTCCCGCGACCCGTGGCGGATTGCCCGCCCCACTCCATGGAGGAAAGGGACGGGTCTGAGTATTGAGATACCCGCTCTGTCCCATTGTCATCCCTAATCAAAAGTGATGGTTGAGTAAACTATATATGTTTATCAGTTCTGTCCTCTTTGTGCAGTATAAGGTGACAATATTCAAATTATTTTGGACTTTCCACCAAATTGTGACTAATGTACATTTAATATTAAATTTTTCTTAAGAATGCCACTTTGACTTTATCAAATGTCTAGGAGGGATTGAAGTTACTTTTCTACCCTTGTATAATGCACAAATACACATAGCCCCAAAGTCATATAACGAAATAAAGATGCAAAAGCTTGTATTCTACATGTCATGAAAATGCATTATGAAAATACAAGAACTTGTATACATTCTTGTGCAGACCTATTTGTTGGAAATTGATTTTTAATAAATGGGTTTTGACCCATGTTTGACCAATTATTTAAGTGATATCATTATTTATTTTAGAAAAATAAATGATGTAATCGTAATCTACACCGCGTGTAGATGAAACTAGCATTTTGAATTTCTCAAAATCAATTTGGGGTGAAAGAGAAATTAATACATAAAGTTAGCTACTTAAATGTCTTTTATATAAAGAATATAAAAGGGTGGGAATATGGAAAGTCATATCCCACATAGAAAACATATTAAATATTTGACTACTTTATATAGAGTTTCACCACTAATAAAGAGTAATCAAGTGGAGCTCCTTATGGTACACCCTAGTGGACCAAGTCAATTTTTGACTAGCCTTTGGCTAGCTCAAATAGCATCGAGGACTATGCGGAGCACTGTCCGATTTTTTTTTTATATATACATGAATGAAAAGTTTAGCGGAAGCGATAATGAGAACCTTAATTCTTAAGAAATAATTATAGAGTATAAAATTTAAAATCCACTCAAACACTTTAAATAAATAAAAAAAAATAAAACAGTACATCACAATTGTTCGAAATTTAAAACGAGTTCATAGTTCTTGAAATATGAAACACTTGAAAATAAAATATTGTTCTTAAAATTGAAATCTTCGGCTATTCCCCCACATCAGTCGTCGTCGTCCACATAATCAAAAACGTTTGAATTTAGGGGTGAGTAATCACATACTCAGTAGGGATAAAGATTGTCCAAGCTAAATACGAAAAGTGCACAATTACATAAATTAACACATAACCTTTCCCGTTGGCATAAGCCGAATAGCATATAACCTTTCCCATAGGCACGAATGCCATATTTTCCTTTCCCGTGGCACGAGGCCAAAAATTCTCCTTTCCCGTGACACGAATGCCATATTTTCCTTTCCCGTGGCACGAAGCCAAAAATTTTCCTTTCCCATAGGCACGAGTGTCATATTTTCCTTTCCCGTCGCACGAGGCCAAAAATTTTCCTTTCCCGTAGTCACAAATGCCATATTTTCCTTTCCCGTGGCACGAGGCCAAAAATTTTCCTTTCTCGTAGGCACGAGTGCCATATTTTCCTTTCTCGTGGCACGAGGCCAAAAAAATTTCTTTTCAATCGCATAAACATACATGACATACATTGAAATGAAGAACATGTCATTTATAAAAATTAGTCATATCATGTAGCACATTAAAAGCATAAATTCACATAATTATGCATATCATGTAATACATCGAAAGCATATAATTCACATAATTATGCATATCATGTAAACATTTAAAATGCGTAATTCACATAATTGAACAGTTTAGGCATTTAACAAAGACAATGAATTATACACATAAATTGTGATAAGAATCCCTACCTCAATCAGCAAAATAAAGTAGATGCACAAAAAGCTCGAAAGTAGAAGTCCTAATTGTACGGTTCTTCGTCACCTACAATATAAATTTAATATGATTTAGGCCTAGAGATTAAGTAGTAACTTCTAATTAAATACTATACTTATAAAATAGCCCGAGGCTTTTTAATAGGTAAAAGTTAACTATAAATATAATTAGTTTTTTGGGGCTAATTGAAAGAAAATAAAAGTCAATATGAGATTTTGGTCTAAATGAATATTGTAGAGTTAAAATATATAATCCAGAAAGTTTAATTAAGAGTTAGGGGTTTACTTAAAATTTTGGGCTAAAATTAAAAAAATCCAGAAACTTTGATTTGGGAAATATGACTATCAAAAAGTTAAAGGTTTAAAACTGCAAAGTTCCAAACTGTATTCTAGTTCCTACCCCATATCTACTCCATTCTTCAATTCACACACACACACACATACATACATAATTTACACACACAAAACTCACGCACACACTAGTGACACACATACGGACACACAAACACACACATTTTACACAAAACTTTAAACTCACTCACGCACACACACAACATTATTTATACATATCCACATATTTTTTTTATACATAAACACACACACACACACACACACTCACACTGACTCACAGACACAACACACATACATAATCTTGACACTCACTAAATCTCACACACACACACACACACAGATGTCTCTCATACACACTCACATACTAAATTAACAACCCATTAATTACGTACTGTTATACAAAATATAATCCAAGTCCAGTAGTTTAAATTAATCATTAGTTAAAAATTAAATTATCTTTCTAACTCTAATGTTACACAAAATATTAAAATAATTATTAAAATAAATTACATATTGTTACACAAAATATTAAATTAATTATTTATTCCACTATGTGCTCCATGACATATTATAAATTTTCATATCTCATGTATAATTCCATATTCTATGGTAAATACATTTATCACAAATTAATTCATTTCTTCTTTGTTATTAGACAAACAAGCCTACTACTCCTTTCCAATTACACATTCAAACTAATATATCTAGTAAAAATATTTATATATAAAAAAAAACTTACTGGTGTGTATATATATATTGCACGGATCAAGCCTCCTAAAATCCACTCGCTAATTCCTTTCCATTCCGTGTAGGCTCGCTCACGTAAGCAAATTTTTTAGAGTATGAAGGTATGATGTTTTTTTTTTTAGAAAAATTAAGAAGAATGAAAGAACAAGTGTTTTTCTTTTGGAGAATGGAAATATACGTATGTTTTGAGAAGAAGGAGGATTTGATTAAAACATGGGTTAGTGGCATGAGTTGGCTAAAGTGGATGATAATGACATATGAAAAGGGATAATGATTAATGCAAATGGAGTAATGGCACTAATGGTACCCCCCACTAATGGTTGTTGAAATAAAATACATATATATATATATATTAATAATTTTAATTTTTTAATAAAAATAAAGTAAAATAGAAATTACAAGGAAAAAAAAATGCATGGGTGTTACATCCTACCCCTCTTATAAAAAAAAAATTCGTCCTCGAAATTTCAAGCTTACCCGATTGATGGAATAATTCTGGATACTTTGCTCGAATCTCAGCCTCACGCTCTCACGTTGCTTCTTTTTGACCATGTCTAGTCCACTGAATCTTGACTAGGGCGATGTCTTTGTTTCTCAACTTGTGTATCTTTCTATCAAGGATAGTCATCGGTTTTTCTTCATAAGTCATGTCTCGGTTGACTTCCAATACTTTATGATTGATTATGTGGCTTGGATCGTGAACGTACTTCCTCAACATAGATACATGAAATACATTATGAACTGCTGCTAGCTCTGGCGGTAACGCCAATCTGTAAGCTACATCTCCGACACGCTCCAAAATTTCAAATGGTCCAATGAACCTAGGTTTCAGTTTTCCATTCTTGCCAAATCTTACTATTCCTTTGGTCGGTGAAACCTTTAGGAAAACTTTCTCTCCCGTTTCAAACTGCAGGTCTTTCCTTCTTTGATCAATATAAGATTTCTGTCGGTCTTGGACTATTTTTATTTTATCTCTCGACTTTCTCAATAACCTTGACCATCCGCTTCGACTAGCTCGGGACCTAACACTTTCTTCTCACCAATTTCGTCCCAATAGATGGGGATCTATATTTTCTCCGTATAGAGCTTCATAAGAGGCCATTCCGATAGTCGTCCCCTGTAGTCATGTTGTTGTAAGAGAATTCCACAAGAGGCAAGTATTTCTCCCAATTATCATCAAAATCCAAAATACAACCCCTCGGAAATCTTCTAAGATTTGAATAGTTCGCCTGATTGTCGATGCATGTCGGGGATGGAAAGTCATCTTTGAATTTAATTTTGTCCCATTGCTTTTTGTAGATCGCGCCAAAATTTTGATGTGAATCTCGGATCCCTGTCCGAAACTATAGAAACTGGCACCCCATGTAATCTTACAATTTCCTTGATATAAAGTTGTGCCAATTGTTCTAGACTATGTGTTATCTTGATTGGCGAGTAAAGTCTTGACTTGGTCAATCGATCTACTACAACCCAAATAGCTTGATTTCTACGATTTGATCTCGGTAAACCTACTACAAAATCCATGTTCACGTGTTCCCATTTTCACTCTAATATCTGAAGTGGTCTCAATAATCTTGAAGGTCGTTGGTGTTCGGTTTTCACTTTCTGAAACGTCAAACACTTCTCCACAAATTTTCCGATGCTCCCTTTCATATTTCTCCACCAGAAAACCCCTTTAAGATCTTGATACATTTTTGTCCCACCTGGATGTCTTTGTAAGGTGTACAATGGGCCTCTACCAATATTTTTCTTCTTAATTAAATGTTCTTAGGTACACATATTCTCCTTCATACACCAGTGCACCATCGTCTGCTATTTCAAAACCTTTAACTTCCCCGGCTAAAGTTTTCTTCCTTATTTTGCACAAAAATTCATCCTTCATTTGTGCTTCCTTGATATCACATCGTAACGTTGGTTGGACCACCAATACCGCTATCTTAGCCTCAATCCTTTCGGTGGGGTTATAATCTCTATTTTCATTTTGGCAAATTCCTAATAAGTTCATCTTGCTCTGTGAACATACTCGCAATTGTTCCTCTGTTCATCCGACTAAGTGCGTCTGCTACAACATTAGCTTTACCCGGATGATAATGGATCGTACAATCATAATCCTTCACGAGTTCCAACCACATTCTTTGTCTCATGTTCAACTCTTTTTCTGTGAAGAAATACTTCAAACTCTGGTGATCCGTATAAATCTCGCATTTTCCCCGTATAAATAATGACGCCATATCTTTAAGGCGTGCACGATCACGCTAACTCAAAGTCGTGTGTAGGGTAATTGAGCTCATGATGTTTTAGTTGCCTTGAAGCATAAGCAACCACTTTACCATTCTGCATCAAAAGCACCCTAACCCTTGTTTCGAGGCATCGCTATAGATTACAAAATCTTCTGTAGTATTTGGAATTGTCAAAACTGGCACTGAGATTAAACATTGTTTAAGTTCTTGGAAGCTTTGTTCGCACCTCTCAGTCCAAACAAACTTTTCACCCTTCCTTGTGAGTCGGGTCATTGGGCCTGCTATTTTCGAAAATCCTTCGATAAACCTTCTGTAATATCCTGCAAGGCCCAAGAAGCTTCGTACTTCATTGACATTCGTAGGAGCCAACCATTTTTCCACAACTTCAACTTTTGCTGGGTCAACTTCAATACCATTCGTTGTAACTACATGTCCCAAAAAGACTACTCGATCGAGCCAAAACTCGCACTTCTTGAATTTTGCGTATAATTTCTCTTGACGGAGAGTCTACAACACTATGCCAAGGTGTTTCTCATGTTGTTCTCTATCCCTTGAGTATACCAATATGTCATCTATGAATACAATCACAAATTGATCCAAGTACGGATGAAAAACTCGATTCATCAAATCCATAAATCTGCTGGAGCATTACTAAGTCCAAAGGGCATCACCATGAACTCATAGTGCCCATATCGGGTTCTAAAAGCCGTCTTGTGTATATCTTCTTCCTTAACCTTCAGTTGATGATATCCAGACCTCAAATCAATCTTAGAAAATACATTTGCCCCATTCAATTGATCAAAAAGATCCTCAATCCTTGGTAAAGGGTATTTGTTCTTTATAGTGAGCTTATTCAACTCCCTATAGTCTATACACATTCTCATTGTCCCGTCTTTTTCTTCCTTACAAATAAAATCAAGCTCCTCCCAGGCGACACACTAGGTCGGATGAAACCAATATCCGAGAAGTTTTGCGGTGAACTTTTAGTTCCCAAGCTCCTTGGTGCCATTATATATGGTGCTCTCGTCTGAGGGCAGCTCCTGGAATCAAATCAATTGTAAACTCTCTTCGGTCGATTTGGAGGTACTCCCGATAAATCTTCCGAAAGACGTCGGATAGTCACGCATAAATCGACTTCCATGAGGGTTTTCTCGGCAATCGTAGTGGCCATCACATTCACCAGATACCCCTGACAATTTCCTTTCTTCAACATCTTGATTGTCTTTATTGCTGATATCATTTGGGGCATACCACTTACTCTTGCTCCGAAAAATGTAAATTCATCTCCGTTTAAGGGTCTCAAAGTTATTTCTCTCTCGTGACATTTTATGTTAGCCTTGTACTTATTCAACTAGTTCATCCCTAAGATGATATCAAAATCCTTCATCCTAATCACATACGAATCCGCTTCTAAACCTTTCCCGTCAAAATCCAACTTCACCTTGTTAATCACTAAATCAGTACTTATTGTTTTTCCCGATGGGAGACTTATTTCTAGCATGTCACTAATAGTGTAGCTCTTGAGTTGGGTTTTAGCATAGAAATCAACAAAAATAAAGGAATGTGTAGCACCAGTATCAAATAGTGCAAGAGCAGTGGCATCGGAAACATGTAGCATACCTATTAGAGTTCCCGGGCTTTGTTGAGCTTCCTGCTGCATCATAACATAGACACGTGCCTGTCTAACGGGTGCCTTCCCCTTCTTGTCAGTGTAGGTTGTGCAAAATGTAGCATTGTGACCTGGTTGATGGCACCGAAAACACACTCCTTTCCCTAAAAGACATTCCCCAAAATGATTCTTTCCGCATGATGTACATGTTGGTTTCTCTTTTGGTGCCACCGGAATAGCATTTGCCCCGATTCGATTTATTACCCGATTACGGCCCCCCCCTTCGAGTCGGCCCATTCCATTTTCTTTTCCACTGAAACATCCTCGATCTTACGAGCCGACTCATCGATTCGGACAAGAAGCCACTTCTTGAGCTCGTGAAAGGAGTTCTTCATAAGTTGTTGTCCCCAAACAAGCCAATACACCACTAATCTCGGTCGAAGTCCTCTGCGAAATCTCCTTGCCCTCTTTTTCGTCTGCAGTGTCCACTAAGTGTGGCAAAACCCTTGCTAGCTGGTTAAATTTACATTCATATTCGATGACTGTCATGCCACCTTGCTTCAGTTCCAAAAATTCAGTCTTCTTTCGGTCTCCGTACGATTGAGGAAAGTATTGTTGCATGACTTCTCGTTTGAAATCGGTCCAGGTCATGTCATTGAGTTGTTCCCGTATGCGAGAGAACGCATGAATGCCTCCCACCAAAGATCGATCCTCTGTGAATTGAAAAGTGGCACATGAAATTTGTTGTGCATCTGTCTTTGGGTAGACGAGCAAAAATTCTCTCCATCGCACGTAACCATTCTTCAACTGAAAGGCCCATCACGCCCATTGATAGTCGTGGACGAAAACCTTCAAATTGTTCCAGAATATAGTCATTGTCATTTCCACCAACTTGGTGGCCCGGTGTAGGTGGTGAGGTGTTTTGTTGGGGCAGCTTTTGTAGCAGATTTATGAGATTAGCCAATAGAGCATTGTCGGCATCTCCCTGGCCTTGGTTCGAGTTAAGTGATGAGTTCGAATTGTCTCTACGTTGTGGCATTATCTACAGTAAAAATAAAATATCTAAGTTTAAACTATTTCGCAGTATGGTACTACATATGTCACTTTCTAGCATATTTTGAATGTACGAGCTAAACTAAGTCATAAATTAACTCTATAACATCTTATAAGAAAAATATACGTGGTGTGGTGCTTCTATGGTCCATTATGAGTTCACTATTTTACGTTGTTCTCTAAGTCTAACATGACATACAATAAATTTTTAATCATGTAACAAATCACAGAACGCATGTGCAAATTTTAACAAGTCACATAAAAATTCATTTAAACTTTCATAATTCACATAACATGTTATACTTTTCTCAATTTCTAATGATACGAGAATTAAATAAATATTACCTGGTTGGACGGAATGCGATGGAGAGGGATAGCCGTTTCATTTTTCTATATATATACATATATATTTTTTTTTTTTTTTTTTTAAAAAATAAACAAAATATTGCAAGTCTACAGGAAGGTAGACCTGCTCTGATACCATACTGTAACGCCCCATTTTCTTCGAAGTGCAATTTTTTAGCGTTACTAAAATTTTAAGAAAATGCGATTTTTTTTATATACATGAATGAAAAGTTTAGCGGAAGCGATAATGAGAAAACCTTAATTCTTAAGAAATAATTATAGAGTATAAAATTTAAAATCCACTCAAACACTTTAAATAAATAAAAAAAACAAAATAGTACATCACAATTGTTCGAAATTTAAAACGAGTTCATAGTTCTTGAAATATGAAACAATTGAAAATAAAATATTGTTCTTAAAATTGAAATCTTCGGCTATTCCCCCACATCAACGTCCGTCCACATAATCAAAACAGGTTTGAATTTAGGGGTGAGTAATCACATACTCGGTAGGGATAAAGATTGTCCAAACTAAATACGAAAAGTGCACAATTACATAAATTAACACATAACCTTTCTCCGTTGGCATAAGCCGAATAGACATAACCTTTCCCATAGGCACGAATGCCATATTTTCCTTTCCTTCCGTGTACACGAGGCCAAAAATTTTCCTTTCCGTGACACGAATGCCATATTTTCCTTTCCCGTGGCACGAAGCCAAAAATTTTCCTTTCCTATAGGCACGAGTGCCATATTTTCCTTTCCCGTGGCACGAGGCCAAAAATTTTCCTTTCCCATAGGCACAAATGCCATATTTTCCTTTCCCGTGGCACGATGCCAAAAATTTTCCTTTCTCGTAGGCACGAGTGCCATATTTTCTTTTCCCGTGGCACGAGGCCAAAAAAATTTCTTTTCAATCGCATAAACATACATGACATACATTGAAATGAAGAACATGTCATTTATAAAAATTAGTCATATCATGTAGCACATTAAAAGCATAAATTCACATAATTATGCATATCATGTAATACATCGAAAGCATATAATTCACATAATTATGCATATCATGTAAACATTTAAAATGCGTAATTCACATAATTGAACAGTTTAGGCATTTAACAAAGACAATGAATTATACACATAAATTGTGATAAGAATCCCTACCTCAATCAGCAAAATAAAGTAGATGCACAAAAAACTCGAAAGTAGAAGTCTTAATTGTACGGTTTTTCGTCACCTACAGTATAAATTTAATATGATTTAGGCCTAGAGATTAAGTAGTAACTTCTAATTAAATACTATACTTATAAAATAGCCCGAGGCTTTTTAATAGGTAAAAGTTAACTATAAATATAATTAGTTTTTTGGGGCTTATTGAAAGAAAATAAAAATCAATATGAGATTTTGGTCTAAATGAATATTGTAGAGTTAAAATATATAATCCAGAAAGTTTAATTAAGAGTTAGAGGTTTACTTAAAATTTTGGGCTAAAATTAAAAAAATCCAGAAACTTTAATTTGGGAAATATGACTATCAAAAAGTTAAAGGTTTAAAACTGCAAAGTTCCAAACTGTATTCTAGTCCCTACCCCATATCTACTCCATTCTTCAATTCACACACACACACATACATACATAATTTACACAAATAAAACTCACGCACACACTACTGACACACATACAGACACACAAACACACACATTTTACACAAAACTTTAAACTCACTCACGCACACACACAACATTACATATACATATCCACATATATTTTTTTTATACATAAACACACACACACACACTGACTCACAGACACAACACACATACATAATCTTGACACTCACTAAATCTCACACACACACACACAGAGATGTCTCTCATACTAAATTAACAACCCATTAATTACATATTGTTACACAAAATATAATCCAAGTCCAGTAGTTTGAATTAATCATTAGTTAAAAATTAAATCATCTTTCTAACTCTAATGTTACACAAAATATTAAAAAAAATATTAAAATAAATTACATACTGTTACACAAAATATTAAATTAATTATTTATTCCACTATGTGCTCCATGACATATTATAAATTTTCATATCTCATGTATAATTCCATATTCTATGGTAAATACATTTATCACAAATTAATTCATTTCTTCTTTGTTATTAGACAAACAAGCCTACTACTCCTTTCCAATTACACATTCAAACTAATATATCTAGTAAAAATATTTATATAAAAAAAAAAAGAAAACTTACTGGTGTGTATATATATATTGCACGGATCAAGCCTCCTAAAATCCACTTGCTAATTCCTTTCCATTCCGTGTAGGCTCGCTCACGTAAGCAAATTTTTTAGAGTATGAAGGTATGATGTTTTTTTTTTTTTTGAAAAATTAAGAAGAATGAAAGAACAAGAGTTTTTCTTTTGGTGAATGGAAGTATACGTATGTTTTGAGAAGAAGGAGGGTTTGATTAAAACATGGGTTAGTGGCATGAGTTGGCTAAAGTGGATGATAATGACATATGAAAAGGGATAATGATTAATGCAAATGGAGTGATGGCACTAATGATACCCCCACTAATGGTTGTTGAAATAAAATACATACATATATATATATATATATATATATATTAATAATATTAATTTTTTTTAATAAAAATAAAGTAAAATAGAAATTACAAGGAAAAAAATACATGGGTGTTACATCCGCACTTTCGAAAGTTCCAAAATACGTTAAGTTCGTTGTAAGTTCGACTTTTGCAAGTGCTACTAAGCCGATCTTGAAAATCATTGTATCTTAGAGACGATTGTCTTGTACGGGGCAATTTCGTCTTGCGGATAGAGAATCCAATTCTCGTCTCGACTTATAATGTAGTCCCGTTATTCTGTCCATTTTTCGAGAAAATCAAACACCGAAAACAACACTATTCACAATGTGATCAACCTACCAAGTTCATAGCAAGGGAAAATTAAGATTGTCGATCTGTCCGAGGTAACTACCCAGACCAAAGATTGTCTTGCGGATATTGTTTGGCACGTGGGACATGTGAAACCGAACGTCAATACACATGAACTGGAATATGAATAGAAATTATTCTATATTTTGTATGTTAAGGTCTATTTTACCTCTTGTTTGTCATAAGTTTGAATTATTAAAGGAAGTTGTTGAAATGACAGTATTTTTCTAGGAAAATAAATATTCTGTGCAGCTTGAAAATAGTTGAAATTCCTCAAATTGAGACCAAAATTGTTTCAAAACACACAACAAATTAAATAGAAGAGGAAAACAATAAATGACAGTATTTAAAAAATCAGACCGTCACAATGCAGCTTTAATAGGCGACTAGGCGTAGCACTAGTAGTATATTGGCGGAGTATTTTATCAGACGCCGCAAGAAGGGAGCGACACGTGGCGATATCAGAGTGAGCGGTTGCAGGATAAATGGCCCACATAAGGGAGATTTCTTGGATTTCTGGACCCGACCACGATCTCTTCCGTTTATTCGATGATGTATTTTATATATTTGTATCGGACGGTCACGCTTCTCGGGCGGCGCAACCTCACAAATTTCACCATGTGCCGCCCATGTAAATAATTGTCCCCACCGAACAAGCCAAGTTGGACTTTGTCTCCTTTAATTATATGAAAATGAGTGTCGCATTTGTTTTAATTACTTTCTGCTATTTGTTTATTGTTTGAAAATTGAAATTCAGAAAATATATTTATTTTTTCATTACAATTATTTTGATAATTATTAATTTGTCTTTTCAAAATCTATATTTACATTCAGTATCTTTTACATTATTCATGCAAAAGTTTAGCATTAAATAAATAAATTATTATTTTAAAATTTATATAATTAATATGAAAACATGTTTTTTATTTAATTGAAAAAGTGGGCTGCTTCTTTTAGAGAAGACAATTTTGAATTTTAATGGAAGGCTTCAAATTTTCAATTTTACACTTCATTCCACTTTATTGAATGAAAGACATATGTCTATAAGATAAATCTACAGTATATGTTGATTATTTCAATACATGAACACATATAATTAATCGAAATATTGGAATATGAAATCTAAAGTCCAAAAAACGAATTGGATTTACAACAATAGAAAGATGCAAACCGATCAATAAGCAAGTCTGGATTCTGGAATAGGTACAATGTTTTTTTTAAAAGAAAAAATAATTTTATTAATTAATTCAAAATAGCAGTACATCGATAGAAGATAGAAACAAAACTGTTAAAAACCATAAAGATGAACTACAAAAAAAATTGGCTTAAAGCCTACAATTTGAAAATTCTATAATGTCTATAATATATATGATTCCAGATCTGTAACCTATTGAAGACCATATTTGATTTGTTATCTCTGTTGGATCGAAAACTTGCTCGTTTGAATCTGCAAAAAAAAAAATACCGCACCAAGACGATGATAAACCAAACGATACACCACACGATAAAATCACAAACAAGAAAACAAACAAATAATCCAGATTTATGTGGGAAACCACTTATTTAGAAACTAAATTAATAAAATGATGTGGATGGGTGGCTAAAAACCATTATTCACAATGACGAGCAAGAAGAGATGCAATAGAGTGATGATTAGAGAGAAAAAGAGGTTAGGATTTTTTCTTTATAAAGAGCAATTTTGAATAGGTATGGTGTTGAATCTAACTTTTAAAACCCAATGGACTTAGGGCTAGCCGTGTATGACTAATAAGTGCTTGTTTATGAGTACTTTTGAGATGGAATTTTGGATCTAAAAGTCCATTTCAATAATAAATGATATTTGTTGGTTACTTTATAATGGACTTCTAGATAAGTCACCCATCCAAAAGTCCATTTTAGGTAAGTTGGAATTAAAGACTTTTTGAAAAGTCACTTATTAAGAATTTCATTTTCTGAATGGACTTTTGCATAAATGCTCTCAAACATGCATTAATTCTTTTAACAATTCTAATATTTTTCTTTAACAAATCATGTTTCATTTAGTTACTATTGAACCTAAGTTTGGAGCTTAGATTGGTTTCGTTTTTAAATTTCATTTTCTCTCTTTATATTATTTTAAACATCAAATAAAACAAATAGTTATATATTTCCTATAAACATACCAATTTTCTTAATTTTCAAAATCTATAGTTGCTAAAACTACTCATCTTTGATAAGGGACCGGACCACTTCATTTTCCAGGACCTTAATTGTGTGGTGAACCAAACACATTAATATAAAGAAAATATTATAAATGGGTGTGATATCACACTCATAAATTCCAACCAAACATAGCCTAAAATAAGAAAATCCTTATATCTTTAGTTCAATTAAGTAACTATTTTTATCTCGGAAAAAAAGTCACTAAATGTATTTTTTCACTCTCCAAATGCACAAGTAGACACTGCAAATAATAAATAAAAATAAAACCCCTATTGGGTCTGTGTATTCTGAACTCGGTTAAAATATATTTACTGCTTATTTTATTGTCCAAATTAACCCCGACATTCTTATTGACTCGTTTTTACCGTAGCCTCTATGGTGGGCTAGGTCTTAGTAGATAGATAGGTCATAGGAGTTTGGCATGTATGTGTTTTTTCCTAGAGAAGTATGCCCAATATTAAAATTAGCAATGTTTTTAACATCTCGAGGTTAGTGGGCCTATATCACAATCTTGGGGTGACAATTCCAATACAAAATTTTAGCCAAATTTATAGAAGTCAACAATATATTGTAAGTTTTCGTGGTAAAAAATAAAAAATCATGGTAAGAGAATATTACCTTATAGGCATTTTTTTTCTTTTTTTTTTTCTCCCAAATTAGTAAACATAACACCAAACATAGTAAGCATCACATTTTATAAATATGTTATTGCAAAATTGCACCCCCGTCTCTTTGAAAATATGAAAATCATTTGATGAAGTTAATGGAAATTAAGGTTAGAGATGTTAAACGGGCTAGCCCTAGCGGGCTTCGGCCTAAACGGGCCGGTGTTAAACATGTTGACAATATTGACACCTAACCCTAGTGAGTTTCGGGCTAAACGGGCCACTATCGGACTATAAATCAAAAAAATTAAAATTATATATTTAAATTTAAAATTTTAAACTCGAACATATATAACATTTAAGTTTAACATTTTAAGTTAAACTATTCGTCATAAATAAAATTCATGCAAAGTTTCTAATTACATTGCATTAACAAACTTGTAAAATTAAATATTTTATGATCTAATTTTAAAAATAAAATAATTAAACTAAAGTTACCAGAATTAACATTTTTTTCTGTAATTACTTATATGACTATAAGTTAAAATTTTCAAAATTATATACTTAAATCTAATATTTTAAACTTGATCATATATAATATTTAAGTTTAACATTTAAAGTTAATCTATTCATTATAAAAAAAGCATGCATAGTTTATAATTACATTGCATTAACAAAATTATAAAATTAGATTTAGCGCCATTTAAAAATATACTATATATCCTAAATAATCTAATAAAACTATGTGATATTTTCTTATTTAGAATAAAAATCAAAAAACTAAATTAAGTAATAAATAAAATAATTTTTTCAAGAATTTATAGCTTGTTTAATAAGTTAAACTTAAAAACGAGGGAGATGTGAATTTGAAAAATAAATTTACTAGTAATAGGTAATAAAAGAATATTTATTTTTCGTTTAAACGGATCGCGACCGTTTAACATCTCTACTAGCTAGTCTTGTATGATTTTATTTCAAAACCAATTATTATGAAATTTGAAATTATGTTTGATTGATTTGTCCACCGAAAATTTACATCCAACAAAATAATATTTCAAACCAATAACACCAATATTTAACTTCTACATAACTCTAATATGGCATTTACCAATCATTATTCCCATAGTTACATTCAATCAACATTAATATGACTCGTAATTAGCAATTATATCTATTTAATATATTACTATTTTCAAACTATATCAATCTAATCGTTTAACACTAAATTCTTATATTCAAAATTAAATATATAAACTAGATACAATTACTATCAACTAGATGGGTCCCATATGATGCACTGACTACTCTAATAACAAGTAGAATTGTCAAATGGGTCGACATGTGATGATCCATCGAGCCAAGGAAAAAATTTGGGTCGGGCAGCATGACGAAATTCCATTAAATTATTTTTGAGACCCAACCCATGAAAAATACACATGAAATGACTGGTCAACCAAAATTTCGGGACACATAGGTGCAATCTTTTCGAGCCTTTAAAATTACAATGCGGTCCCTTAGTCCAAGCCCATTTTGACACCTCCAATTAGTAGATACTTGTAATATTAACCCGTCTTGAATAATCTATAACGATGGTGATCAATTCCACAAAAAAATGCATCATCAAAATGATGGATAAGTTATATTCACGGTTGATGTGAAACTAATTTCGTATATATAGATTTGAATATAACATAAACATTTGACACATTAAGATATACTGACTCATTATAGATATATAGATATTACAATAGAATTAAAAATATATAAATTTCAAGTATAATAACTCACTAATATACTCTATATATCATCACACTCCATATATATATATATATATATATATATATATTCTAGTTTGAAATAACATTATATTTTTTCATCACTTATTATTGAATAAAATCTTATCAAATTGATTTTTTGGAAACAAAATAGATAAATTGTACATTACAATTACGAAAATCGAGCCAATAATGCATATTCATTTTCATATTTTCTTTAAATATTTTGGAATTTATTTAATACAATAGTTAATACTGATAAATCATATATAAATTAGATTTTTAATGCACAAAATTAAAACGGACAGAATTAGTGATAAATTACAATAATATCGGCCAGGAACTATTTTTTTGTAATCTTTCCAAATTCAATTATATAATATTTAATACTAATTAGACATACCTAAATTAAAATGTTAATGCATACCATAATTAAGATTAACAAAATAAATGATATAAGTACAAAGATATTGAACATATATGTTTATTTCACTTTTTGTTTTCCATTAAAAAGTATCTAATTTTGTTTTTAGCAAGTGCAAAAAGGCGGGGAAACATATTTGGAAATAAGTTTATTATTATATATATAGATTTCACAAATTATTATATGCAAAAAAAATTAAAATTAATATCCAAATACAAACAAACAAACATATTATATTTATCAAATATTTTCGTATTTTAAAGAAAATTCTTCTATAGATATCATTTCCATTCATTCATCTATACTCAAAATCATTTCTCATAAACCAATAAATATGTAATGAGGGTCTTGCTTGTTTTCATTTCCAACTGCTTATTTTTACACTATTCATAAAAATTGATACGTATGTTTGTCTATAAAATTTTCTATAGGAAAACTTTTAACTGTTCCATTAATTTTCACATAAAACAACATTTCAAATATATATTTCTAATATTCATTCTTATACACAATTAATGTCCATATATCACTCATTAATCACGATTCTCATATTATCGTCAAACTCATCAATCACAATGTCCATATTATCGTTCTAATTCAAAATTATTCGACCAAACATAGTGGTATCACTTACCCTTTGCAAGGGTGTTGACTAGAGTTCGAACTCAGTCTTTCAATTTCTTTCAGATTTATATCACCCCATATATTCTCCAACCATTCTTCCCAACTTATAAAAAAGAATATTCTCATTTCCAAAACCTATATAAAATCCAATTCCCTTTGTTTATCCAAACACAGTTCCATTTTTTACATTAAACCAATAAATTCTCAAAACTCATTTTTCTTCGAACGATATAAATTTTATATTAAAACTCAACCAAATAAAATAGAGTCATTACATTGTAGCCGACTCGCTAAATACCAATAAATATAGTCAACTGGGGAATTTGTCAATCCCAGTTCAAATCAACATCACAATCCAAAGTCATATGAGCTAATCTATTACACATAGAGGTACTCTTATGATCTTGGTTCAAAAAAATGACACGATCGAAGAGAAAGCTTAACAAGTAGATGTCTTTGGCCATTTTTGCATCATTGTTATCGAACTGAGCTTTATCATTGAGGCTGCAAATAATATCCTTATCATCTATTTTATGTCTAAGAAATGCTTCGTGAATTTTGTACCAAAACACATTTCCTGACGACATCCTTCAAGAATTACTTCCACCGGATGGTAAGTGCCTTCCCCAGAAGATCCCTAAGCTCGGACCAATGTTCCTTTGCCATAAAAAAAATAGCCACCACTATCATATTTCCCAGTTGACAAATGGACAACATTGACCACCATCTTAAAGTCATGTCCTACTAGATCCATTTTATCACTATCAGCAGATTCTTGTCCTTGAGAGTAGCTTTGCTTTAAATGGACTTCCTTTCTAACCACTCCAAGCTTTTGATCTTCCTGCCATTCTTAGACTGCTCAGCAAACAATGTTAGTTTCATTCCATTTAATGATATGAAAAACCACTATGTTCCTGGTTTTCCAGAGCACCATAGCAAGTACACAGTAAGTTGAATCCTGTCTTGAGCAAGTCACAATCCTTGATATTCCACACATGCATCCACCAGTCCGCCAAATCAAAGGATGAATGAGATGAATTAGAACAATGGATTGTGCAATTTTCCAAACAATTTAAGCTCTCACATTGAAAGAAAATATACTCAAGAGTTTCCTACCCTCTCATTTTCAATACTTGAAACTAGAAATTAGAGTTGAAAATTGGATTGGACTACCCAACATACCTATAAGGCTGGACTTCATTTTTAGAGACCCAAAAAAGATTAAACCTACTTTGGATGAGCTCAAAAGGTTAGAACCCACATATGATCGACTTGCCCAACTAAAAATACTCTTGTTAGGCTGGACTGGAACATAATGCAGCACGATAAAATTTTGATCGACTCAGCCCAACTCGATTTTAAGACTTGGTCCATCGGACTCGGGTTGGCTGACCTAGCCCAATCATTATTAGCTTTACTTGGAAATGGACATTGGAAACATAACCTAACCTAAATTTCTCAACGGAAAGGCCATTTTGGTCAAAAAAGAAAGTTGCACGCACAAACTTTTTTAATCTTGGGGATACACAAAAGGAGGATAACAAAGATAGGGGCAGAAGCGTCCAATACTAAAAAAGCTGACAGGTAGGCAAAAGGTCAGCATATTTGGGAGGGGAATCAAGTGTTTGTCAGATCAATTAATTACCCTTAATTAACCTTCTTTTTCTCCACTAATGACATTGTTTTTTCATTATTTTATTTCTTTTTTCAAATGCCATTTACAGACTTTTGATTCGATGGAAACAACTCGGATGAAACCCACACAACACACACTGATTGTATCTTTCTCTCTCACACATTGAACCAGAAGAGAGAGAAAGAGAGAGAATAAAGACTCCGGCGGGGAGAAGAAAACGAATATAGCAGAGAAAGTTCATTCTAAGAAACAGAGGATCAGAGTAATTGTGGATGAATTGATTGAACCTAGAGAGACGACGGCGGCATTTGCGGCGATTTGACGTCGGGAGATGGCTGTTACGACGCCGTCTCATCCGGCTTCGTGTTCTTGTTGTTCTTCTAGAGTTTTGGTTTCTTACCGATCTCGCATTTCCATTGGGCCTACTTGAGGATTTTATTTTTTCCGATTTTGGTGGTGATTGTTGGCGGAAAAAATGGTGAAGGGGTGGTGGTGGTGGGAGAAGGTGCGAAGGGGTATAAGGACGGTTTATTTCATGGTGGCGATGGTCACGTCGCTGTTGGTGGTGTCGTTGCCGGTGGTGGTGGCGATCATTGACGCCGTTTTGCCGTGCTTGTTAATTCCTAGCTTTACGTGCGTGAAATGTTATAGTTTTAGGGAGCATTTGGAGAGATACACCTTTAAGAGCTCGCTTATGGATATTCCTCTTGTTTCCATCGTCAGATCTCTCATCATTACATGTAGGTTTTCTGCTTTATTTGGGTTATTCCGTCACTGGATGATGTGATATTATGCAATGAGTGTAAAATGGCTTTGCAATTTGGTCTGTTTGGGGTTCATTTTGCGCTGCCATTGTGCTTCTGTCTCTTCTTTATAATGTTCTTGTTTATTTTCTTTATTTTGTACAAATAAGTGATTGATACGGCTAATGTAGTAGATTGGTAATTTTAGATTTGAATGATGTTGTGTTGTTGCTTTGGTATGTGTAGTTTCCAACTTTTAAATTAGAGTACAGAGTGTGGATGCCTGACTCTTGATGTTCTGAAAATCTTTTAGTGATGATTGAGGAGGTTAGTTTCTTTAGCTGAAATAAAATTCACTCCTGTTTGAAAAATTCATTTTTCATCCTTAAAATTCCAGGTAATTACTATATTTCAAGATATTTTAGTCTTTTCATAGATCTTCTATGCTGCAGGATTATAGCAGAAAGCTATATTTGTTATTTGCTTTTAGATAATCTTATCAGGATTCAACATAAAATAATCGAGTGACATTTTTATTACAAGTGTCACAACCTGAAATATCTGCTGTTATTGAGCTCGGGCATGATGAATATCGAATGAATAAAGCTAGAAATTCTTTCTTGGTTTTTTAAAGTTAATCTGGTTTTATTGATTTGTGTAATGAAACAGGTGTATATACAATGTGTGATGGCCCAGCACTGTCACACGGGCCCTATCTAGGAACCGTAACAATCTGCTCCTTCGTTTCAATACTTCTTCTTTCCATCAAGGCTTGTGTCTTCACGGTTAACTCTCAACTCGAGGCAGAAGCTTCAATTTCTCTTTCAAGGAAGAGGCTCCATCTGAAGAAATCCTGGGGAATGCCTGTCTTGTTTCTCTCATCTGTTGTCTTTGCTCTGGGGCACATTGTTGTGGCCTACCGAACAAGTTGCAAAGCCAGGAGGAAACTCATTTTTCACCGTGTTGACCCAGAAGCTGTAAGTTCGTGAAATCTCTCACATCTTCAGCTTTTATCCAATAGATATGTTCTCTGTTTGTATATGTTAGGTCTTAGAAGAAATACTTAGGTCAATCTGGATGGTATCAATGGAAGGTTAATGTCATTCTTGTAAATGTGACTAGGATACTAAATGGTGAACATATTAGTTTAAAATGTTCATAAGTTGCTCTTCATCTATTGGGTTTTTAGCATGTTTGCTTCACGTCAAGTTTTACATAACCTTCTAACCTGATTACCAGGTTCTTTCTTGCAAAATGGTGTTCTCTGGTTACCCGAAGGTTCCACGATCACCCACTCCATCTACTGGGAAATCTTTTCGAGGTGATGGTGAACCAAGGAGAAAAGCACCAGGATTGGCACATGATGATGGGGAACTTCCAGTTAGTTTACTTGCTGATATAGACAGCTTATTCATTTCTTGTCAAGGGCTGACAGTTCATTACAAGTTAAGCATGCCAGGATCACCTTCCCGCTCCTTGTCCTCCTCTACCCTTTTTGACCCTACATCATTAATCGTTCCATTGAAAACCCAATATAGTATTCACAGGAGCATAAGTAACCAATTCTCTAGAAGCACCTCCCCCCTCGATACTCCCCTCCTGGCCAGTTCTCCAACATCCCCAATATCTGAAGATGTGCCTATTTTGAACTTAAATGAAACTTGCGAGGAGGATGAACTTAACAAACTGGGGTCTCCTATGATGGAGCGGAATTTTGGCGCAACTGAACAATTTGGAATTGTTTTAGTCCATGGCTTTGGAGGAGGAGTCTTCTCTTGGAGGAACGTAATGGGCGATCTGGCTAGGCAAACAGGATGTACAGTTGCTTCTTTTGACAGGCCTGGATGGGGTTTGACATCAAGGCCACGACACAAGGATTGGGAGGAGAGTCAAATATCTAATCCTTACAAGCTTGACAATCAGGTGATTAATCTTATATATGCTTGCTGTACATTCATCAATTAATAAGCGTATACTCTACACAAATAGTGGTCACTAATCAGTATGTGATGCATTGTTAATTCAAGGACGACACATCATGATGGCTGCGATAATCAAAACATGGTGTTGGTGAAAATTGAGATAGTACATTCACATATGTTGTCTGTTTTTCAAAAAAAATATCTGCCTAGTGTAGTATGTGGACCTCCCCCCCCTCTCTATATATATCTATATCTGTCTCTCATAGCATACAGATACTGACACACGGAGAGTCACAGACAATGGCTAACATATATTTCTTTCTATTTTTGTCAAATAAGATTCTTTTTTCAAGGTTTTGTAAGTATCTAATATCTTTAACCTGTGTCATGCAAGCAGTCAACAACGAAGGGATTGTAAGCAAATTATGGAAGTTGTCCTCTATAGTCCATAGGATATTGTAATAAAATGATACATGATCATCTTTGTACATGTTACCCACATTATTGACATGGATATGTTTGTCCCTAGTATATTTGGATCAATTCTGTGCTAGAACATTCCGAGGAGCTTGGAACTGCATGTCTTCCTGCAATATATATGATGCTACTCTTACACTTTGAAAGTTGGTCTTGTTAGTGTTGGGTTTTCATTTTTCTATGGAGGGCTCTATTGTTTAATTGCTTTTTAAATCCTCAGGTGGACCTGCTTCTTTCTTTTTGCTTGGAGATGAAGTTCTCCTCAGTTGTGCTTGTTGGTCACGATGATGGAGGACTGCTTGCCCTGAAGGCTGCGCAGAAACTTCAGTCATCAGCAAATAACATGAATGTAAGTATGCGACTGTAGATTTTATTAATTGCTCTGCAAGGGTATCTCTTATGCTTTCGATTTGTCAAAATGTAACACCACGCATGCCACTTTTTAAGGCCCAATTTTTTGTTTGAAAATGTGAATTCATAATTGTGTTAATTTGTCATTATGTATTTAATTGTTTTAAGTTTATTAACAACAAATTAATTTGCAGTCATTCCTTTCTATAATGCTTGAATTCTAGTTCTTTTTTATGAGGTAATAAGTGCTACAGAAAGTGCATTTTGATAGGGTGAGCTATCAGTGCTTGAGCTACAAAAAGTTTGTTATATGCTTGGCTGCATCGTTTGCAGAAAGTCTATTAGCTGACCTGTGCTGATGAAAAATAACTGTGAATCTTAATGTATGACGATATAGATAATCAGCATGGTGTTTAGTTTCCCCCACCAAATGTGTGTGTGTGCGTGTGAACTAGAACTCATAATTTTGGAATAAAAAGCAGTGTATTTGTGATCATATATGCTGATGTGGATAATATGTGCTTCTTGTTAGTCCAAATTAATATGTTAGTTCCCTACCTTAGGGATTAATTCCTGTATGCTTGTTTTCAGCTTGAACTAAAGGGGATCATATTACTGAACGTAAGTTTGTCAAGAGAATTGGTTCCTGCTTTTGCAAGAATATTATTACGCACTTCTCTGGGGAAAAAGCACTTGGTGCGTCCTCTTCTTCGAACAGAAATTACTCAAGTGGTGAATCGTCGAGCCTGGTATGATGCAACCAAACTGACCAGTGAAGTCTTAAACCTATATAAGGTATTATTTCTTCATCTAATATATCAGTTTCCTTCTAACAGCCAACTATTATGTTAAACCTTGTGTTGGATATGTGCAATTCATGTGTATCACATCTCGACATTTCGGTGAAATATGTTCCTTTAAATTGTTCAGCAGCTGCTTCATATGATTTTTTTTTTTCTTTTTGTTGCTTGTAATTGTATTCAACGAAACACATGAATATGTTCTTTTGTTCTGGGGACGTAATCTGTCAAATGCAAGGATTTGGTAGTTAGCATTTTCTCTAAGTGGCTTTCAATTCTAAAAAGTGCAGGCTGGCGGTTCACTCAGCTTTTCACAATTATAGCTCGGTTTATCAGATATTATTCTTTCTTAACTTTCCTTATATGAATGTACTGAAGTCAATTATACAAATATATTAGACACTTTGTATTTAGTGTACACTACACTTTGCTCTCTTTGAATATGCTTATGGGTCTGTATATTAAAAACTTGTGGGTTCACAATTACTTTTCTTGGCAGTATAATT
This sequence comes from Rehmannia glutinosa, assembly GCA_016081115.2. Taxonomy (NCBI): domain Eukaryota; kingdom Viridiplantae; phylum Streptophyta; class Magnoliopsida; order Lamiales; family Orobanchaceae; genus Rehmannia; species Rehmannia glutinosa. The sequence continues at coordinate 60,990 of JABTTQ020001844.1, read as the reverse complement.
GATATATATATATATATATATTGCAACTATTTATTTGCTAATTATTTTTTTTTAATGTTATATAATCTTCGCCAAATATTGTGTAGATACATAATCTTTAACAATTTTAATTTTTCTTTTTTTCGCTGCTCTGTATTGTGCCAGGCCCCCTTACATGTAGAAGGCTGGGATGAGGCACTTCATGAAATTGGAAAACTATCATATGAAACGGTCTTACATCCACAGACGGCAGCATCGGTGCTGCAAGCTGTTGAAACATTACCAGTATTAGTTATTGCAGGGTCTGAAGACGTCCTTGTCCCTCTAAAGTCCGTTCAAACCTTGGCTTCTAAACTTGTGAATTCTGTGAGTTATTTGCTCCTCACTTGTTACTTCTATTTCTTTACTAAAAACCTATTATTGTCTATAACATGGAACTCTCTCAAGTTGATAGAGATTTAGAACATGGCTGTGTGAAACAAAATAAAAATCTTAGTGAGCATATATATTGCTCTTCTTAAACTGAAAACCATGTTAGAAGGTTCTTGTTAATTATCGTGTTGAAGTTCGTTTTTTAAAAAATAATTACAAAAACTATCCCTGATGTTTTCTTTCAAAATTACAAATACTTCTATTTTACAAATTGCACCTCAGGAGTTAGGTAAATACAAACTTTAAGGGGGTGTTTGTAACACCTTAAGGGGGTATTTCTAATTTTGAGGCTAAACCTTCGGGGCAGTTTTTCTGGTTATCCTTTTTTTCCCCCCCAAATATGATAGGCTAAACCTATTATTCTCTAACATTTTTGATATATTTTCTATCTACAGAGAATGGTTGCAATATCTGGTTGTGGCCATCTTCCACATGAGGAATGTCCAAAGGCACTGCTTGCAGCTGTAACACCATTCATTAGTAGGCTTTTATTAAAACCAGAATTGCAAAAACAATAGGGTGCTTTGGTTATATTTGATGTAGTTAGTTCTTGTTAAATGTCCTCATTTTTTTTCCCTCTATTATCCTTACGGCCCCTTTCTTGTAAATTTTCTCTGTCAAGAGTAAGAGCCCAAGTTCTGCTCTCCTTTTGGGTGTGCTTTTGATGTGTTAGCTTCAATTTTCTTGGATTGTACTTTGTAGTGGTTTCATTATCTCCATTTTTCTTTTTCTCTAGGCCCATGACAAGAAAACACACCACTCTCTTGTAGGTTTATTTGAACTGTATTCTTTTATATTTCGTCTCTCCTTTTTCTTATTGTTCGTCGAATGTTTGAATTATTGTCAAAAATTTTGTATGCGTAATAAGATCAAATCTATTTTATAGTGGTCTAGCATGAGAAGTAGGGTGATTTCGTTGTGGTTTAGTGGTGGTTCCGTTTACTAAATCTCAAAACGAAATTTTATATATATATATATATATATATATATATATATCTGATTATATCCTTCTTGGAATCAAAATTTCAATGTTCTATTTGACAAGAATGAAGAAAATCATTTAACTTATGCTTAACTTGAAAAGGGCAGTGTGGGCCTGTGGCTATGGACGGTATTTTTAGTTCTAAAACCGACACTGGTCAACGAAGTACGAGTTCTGTTAACATTGTAAATCACAATTTTTTCACAAAAACTTATGTGAGACCGTCTCACGGATATCTGGATCCGTGTCCGTGAGACGGTGCCCAAATACTTGAACCCGCCCATTGGTAATTGCCCAATAAAAAACTATTTCTTCTAATTTTTCTCTCTCTTCTATTTTACATCTCTTCAGTTAAAAGTATCATTATTTTCTTTCAGTTGGAAGTATCATATTTTGTTCTAAAAGTATCGTATTTTATATTAGAAATATAAATTTTTTTTATTAAATTGGTATTGAATTATTATGTAAATGATGGCTGCTGGAACTGAATTAATCTTTTTTTCTCTTTATTGTAAAAGTACATTTTTTTTGTTTTAAAAGTATAACTTTTTGAATCAAAAGTATCACCATCTTTTTCAACATTATAATGCAAATATCACTACTTTGCCGTAATTTAAGAAGTATCATTTTTCGGTTAGAAAGTATTGATTTTCAGTATAAAAGTATCACTTTATTATTAAAAATGACAGCATCACTATTTCCTTCCAGTTAAAAGTATCATATTTTGGTTTAAAAGTATCATTTATGTTCTTAAAAGTATCACCTTCTTAATTAAAAAAAAGATTACATCAGTAATTCTCTTTGGCAGAAAAGTATTGTTTTTCGGTCTAAATGTATCTTTTTTTATTACAAAAGTATCACTTTTTTAACAAAATACCGCAATTAATTCTAATTCTCTTCAGTTGATAAGTATCACTTTTTGGTCTAAATGTATGAGTTTTCGGCATAAAAGTATCACTTATTATTACAAAAGTACGAAAGTAATAACACGGATAGAAATTGAACGAATGTCTTTTTATAAGGAGACAATCACTATAACAGAAGAACCATAATTTTTATACAAAAACCATTACATAATACAAAAAAAAAGTACTAAAACAACCGAGGATTAAGAATCTTTAACTGTTAAACTGAACTCATACTGCTTCTCTTCTTCTTGGTGTTGCCTTCAACTTCTTGGTTTGTAATGGTAGAAAGCATATCGATTCACAAATTAATTGTGAATAAAGACGAGGGATAGTGGAAAAGTTTGTGTTGTGGTAGAGCTAGGGTTGTAAAAGAATCGAATCGAATCGGATATTCACAGTATTCGATTCGAATTCGACTAATATTCGAATATTCGTATTCGTATTCGTTTATTATTCAATTGAAAAATATTTTCGTATTCGATTAGACCAATATATTCGAATATATTCGATTCGATTCGAATATTCGTATTCAAATTTTCTTAATTATTTTATATAATTTTTTCTTTAAATTGTGACTAATTTACAATATAAATTAAAATCTGAATAATAAAAAACTTATCAAATAAGTATTAGTTGGTAATAAATTTAACATTGGAATTATGAAATTTATATACATATATAAAATATCAATACTTGTATATATGTATTTATTAGTAATATATAATATAAATATATATTATTCGAATATTCGAATCGAATAATGTGTTATTCGAATTCGAAAATAGTACGAATCAAAAAATATATTCTTATTTGAATTTTTATTTGAATTTATCGAATTCGAATCGCGATATTCGAATTCGAATCGCGAATCGAATAAAGAATATTTGATTCTTTTACATCCTTAGGTAGAGCACTCCTGCTCATGAAATCGGCGATGAAGAATGTGTGGCGTGGGGGTGACTGCTCCTCCTCCAATATAGAGAGAGAAAGAGAGAGAGTTTGCTGTAGAGAGAGAAAAAAAAAATGGCTGCTGATTTTTGCGCCTTGTGTTTTGGTTTAGGGTTTGATTTTGGGCTTTTCCAGCGGGCTTGGTATTATGGGGCTCCGTCATCCGTGAGACGGTCTCACAAGAGACCTCCCCCAATTTTTTTGTAAATCATTTATCAACGGGATGAGGCACGATTCGAGCGGGTTTTCGAAATTTATGGTCACCCCTAACGAGAAAAGGCAGACTTGAATCAATGGCAAGTAGAATGTTTCAAATCAAAATTTCCCAGATTCTAGTTACCACTTACTATATCTCAAGTCAATCCCTTTTTTTTTTTTGATGAAAATGTGAAAAATTTCATTAAAAAGAGGTGAAAATAACTTACAAATTAAAAGGGGTATACCCCAGTGAATGAAAAAGTGTGTAAAATGGACATGCCCAAAACACACCAAAATTGCAACAGCAACAACAAGTCTTAACCAAACCTCAACAGAGGTTTACTAAAAACAACAAAAGATCTTCAACCAATTAATTGAGGGCCAAAGGGAGTAGGCGGTCACGACTTAACACTCCCAAGAGAACCTCAATTAAGGATGGCGAGAGATTTACATGAAAATTTACAAGGTGGTATACCCCTTCGTTTCTAGAGAATCCGGATGGACTTGTATACCCCAGTTGAGATAAGATGATTTAGGCCCATCAGAAAGAATAATACATCTCATAGATTATCTCAAGATTGCTTCAAAGTTTTTTTTTTTTTTAAATAAAGAGAAACCTGCTGGGCACAGATTGGGATCCAACCCGCCCAAAAAAGGGTTGGGGGTCCAACATTTGCACCACCAGCAGTTTCGAAAAAGAAAACAGGGATCAGCCATGAATGGGCCCAAAACAAAGAAGCCTTCCATTAAAAGGCAATCTCAAAAGATTAGCTTAAAGTTTGAAAAAACCGATCAGAGATGGAAAGGAGCTGCAAATGTGCCTTGAGCAGGACCCGCTGAATCAAGGGCCCAAAAGGAGCACCAAACCATCAATAATAAGCAAACAGCCCAACAAATTAATGAGGACAAGGAAGAACAACAGCAAATGATAAAAGCTTATATTTATTTCGAAAAAGATAAACCCCTGAACATCTGCATCAACATTATAACCTGCTCGGTAAAACTTATTACACAAGATGTAAGACATAACCTAGTTAGCCTCTTTCATCTTTAAACCGGTTAATTTTTCACCCAAACCAATCTTCTCTTCTTCGAAAATAAGCACATTCTCCATATGGTGAGCAACCTCATTCACAATATCCTTTACGTTCTGAGAAGGTCCATTGGTAGCAGAATTATCTTGATCAGTATGATCCAATGGAACAGTCTGCCATATTCTAATAGTCCCATCTTCAGATCCAGAGGCATACGATTCGCCTCCGGGTGAGAAACGCACACAGTGCACTGGACCATGGTGTCCCTTGTTACACCCTATAATTTACCAAACGAAAAGTCAAAAAACTAAAATAAACAAGAAAAAGGAAAGAAGAAACTTCGTGAAAGGAAAGGAAGATGGCAGATCGGAATGAAAAGGAACACTCGGAAAGACCCCAGAAATTAATAGAGTTTTTTTCTTAAACCCAGGAAATTGAATGGAAAAGAAAAGGTTAATTACAATATATACCCTTGAGGTTTAGTCTAATTACAAAAAAAAAAAAAAAACTATCTTTCAAAATAGCAAACAGCCCCTTGATGCTTGTTTCTAATTTAAAAATTACACCTTTGTTAAGAAAATATAAACCTCAAGAGGGTGTTTGTAATATCTTGAGGGGCTATTTGTAATTTTGAAAGATAACTGATTCTTTTTGTAATTAGGCCAAACTCCAAAGGAAGTTTTGTAATTATCCAAAACAATAGCAAATTATAAATAACAGAGAACTTACCAACTTCTTTTCCAGTGTCAAAATCGAATACACGAATCCACATGTCTTCTCCACCTGCAATGAACTTGTTACCAAACTTCGGCTCCAATGAAGCTGATTCCACGACGCAGGGCATGTCATAACTCTTTACCAATCCAAAGCTGTTAAAAAGGGTTGACATGTTAGTATGTACGCAAAAACCAGTGAAAAAATGCTTGCTTGTGATTTCTATCACGGAGGCACAGATAATAGAGAGATGGATTACTAGATATATAGATTGAAAAAAAGAGCAACATACTGATTTGCATCCCAAAACTTAACCGTTGACCCATCTGCAGTTGTTATATAGCGGCCATCTTGACTCACTTCAGCACTAGTTACAGAAGACTTTGTCTCAAGCGTTCGAACAATTGTGCCAGTCCTCACATCCCATAACCTAGGGAAATCAGTTTATAAAGCACTACATTTAATTTGATTGTTAAAATGTTAAGAATTAGGAAATTGCTGGAATCCGTGCAAAAATATATTTGCAAGCTATCCAATGTGTCAGACCTAGACAAATGACATGCATTAAGAAAATGGGAAAGATGAAAATTGGTTTAACATCCAAAGACATAAGCTGTACACCTTTAATATATATTGAATGTGCAAACCTACACAAATTGTGAGAAAAGGAGTGAAAATTCGATTAACATTAACATCTCAAGATGTGAGGTTCAGACCAGAATTGTAATACAAAGCTAATTAGCTACTTTAGTCAATGTCCCTCACCCCCATTATCAGGGGTGTGAATACAGATGCATGGGCATATCAAAAACATGTAAACAAGTTGGTAATATCAGATAAACTATCTTGAACTCAGCTAAGTCCAACAGGCTATGCTTCAGTCGATACCTATTTTAAAAAAGGAACATCCCAAACAGAATGGAAATAATTGCAGTACCGAAATAAAAAGGCAATATTTTCCCTGATGTTCCCTACTGCATTATCAGACTCATTCATGGGCCTATATATCGAACAACCATCCTCTGCCTAAAGTACCTCATAAGATAGCATCACTACTCACTACTCAGTGTAAACCATAATGCATGCAATAAGTAACAAAGTTCCAATGTGAGTAAAAATCTTAATAAATTTCCAAACAAATAATGTGAAAAACAAACTACTGCAGTTTCTCATTCTGTCCACATACCTCACCCCACCCAAATCGGTACAGGAACCTAAAATTGTTTGATCACTATGCAGCCAAGTAAGAGTTCTGACTGAACTAGGAGTTCTTTCAATTTCCCTTGGAGGTGCATCGGGACGATTCAAATCAAATATGCGAAGAACTTTTTCCATCCCTCCAGTTAGCAGCAGGTGGGTATCCTGCAATTTGATGGAAAAAATTCAACCATCATGATATGCCATACCACAAGAACTGTTCCGTTTTCATGTTATGTGGACGATTCTAACAAGAATCTGAGTACAACATCTGATCTCCACATGCAAGTTACACCATTTTGGTCCTCCATTTTTTAATAAAATGGCATTAACTTTACTGCTTTACAAATCAAAACTGGACCCAGTTGAACCCAATAACACTTCTCCAACCTAAGTCATAAGAGATGAAAGAGTACGTATATAGTGGTTTCAATGGGTAAGTTGATGCCCATGAATTAACAAACCAATACCAAAAGAGAACATGTTGACTGGGTAGAAAAGTATGAGTGTATCAAGAAAACAGGCATCTAAAGCAGGACCAAGAAAGGTACTAACAGCATCTTGAAGATGTGGAAGAAAATTCAATTGTTCATAAAACATTTTGAATAAGAAATAGCTCAATCCAAATACCTCAACTTGTCTAGCCAAGAACCAGTAACTCCATAAAGACACATCACATTACATTGGACCACCTTAAAAACTGGTAAACTATGGATTATGTGACCTATTGCAATGTTTGCGGAGTACAAAAATCAAGAAGCCTAAAAAATAAATATATACCAAAGTCAGATATCAGCCTACATCCATTTGGAACCAATGCAATGCAAAGGTAGCAAGCAAAAACATAAACGGCACACTTCCCAACTTAAAAGGATAAAAACATTTAGCACCTTTTAACTTTTAGGCATAAATAACTAATTGCAATTTGATATGCCAATTAAATAAGTGCAGTATTTCAGATACTGTATGCAAAGCAACCCAATGTAATTTGCAAGACCACAAGCAATAAGCATATAAAATTGATCTAATATGGCAGTGTCGCAGTGATCCATTGAATAGAAGCATTGTGAAAAGATACCCACCAAAATCGGCAGAAATATCAATAAACTATAAGAATAATTGCTTACACATTTGCAGTGAGTATATGTGGTAAAACAGTACCTCCGAGAAAGCACAAGCACGGACAATGTGCTTGTGCTCAAATGAGTGCAACACATCACCAGATAATGCATCCCATAGCTTGCTGCAACCAATTAATTGAATACAAGTCAAATTAGTTTGGTCGAAAAAGTTCAGAGAAAATACTTTTCGAGCGACTCACTTGATATAACTGTCTAATTACTATTCAAATATGAACTACATAGATTACAAAAAATCTGGAATTTGGTTATATAAATAAACGGCAAGAATTTGACCACATACGCAGAAAAATCAGCTGATGCAGAGGCCGCTCGTATGGCATGTTTGTCCAGACAACAACTCCACACTGCACCCTTATGCCCTTGAAAGGTGCCAACCCAATCTCCAGTCTCTCCATTTCTCAACATTGGTGTAGAATCTGAGAAAAAGAGAGCCAACCCACAAATACTAGGTCAAAACATCACCTGTTATAATATTTCCATTCATAATACACGTTGAGATTCAGCTCAATTTGAAGAGATCATGGTTTACTGCATTCTTGATTTCTTGTATTATCTAAATAACATGAATTCCATATTAGGGTCAAAATACAGAGTGGTTCACACATGGAAGTAAGTGACACTGTGACAATGAGATGCCAGTCACATATCACAGTTTCGCAAGACAACTTTGCACCATGACTAGCTACCCCAGCACAATCAATTATACTGTCTGCATTCACAGATCTCAAAAGTCATGGAACGATCTGTGCTGATGACATCAGATCTAACAAAATATGCATCCAGGCAATGAAATGATAATTATATATTTTGTTAAACATACCAGATATTCTGCCAAACTTCAAACCTTTCCCACATAATTAAAAAACATACCCAAAAATAATATTTAGGTAGAAACAGATAGTACAAGGTATCACTCGATGAAAGGCAATTGATAAACTAGGTCATATTTACAAGCATTAAAGCAGTGTATTGAACAAGGCCCTAATGAGTTATGCTTCACGAATTACAGATCTTAATTAGGGGAAGAAAAGCAACGATGTCATTATATAATTTATATGGGACCCATGGCAAGGCAAGACCTCTTTGAAGCCATAAATACTTCGAGGTAATTTTGTCAATATGTAAATCGTAATCATCAATGGCTCCTGTGCATAAGTTTAGGCTTTGAACAGAACCAATACTCAGACTAAAGCATCTTCCGTATTTTTCTAACTTTTGAAACTCTTTGAAGCCATAAATACTTCGTTGTAATATTGTCAATACGTAAACCGTAATCACCAACGGCTCCTGTGCATAAGTTTAGGCTTAGAACAGAACCAATACTCGGACTAAAGCATCTTCCATATTTGTCTACCTTTTGCTCCTTTCAATCAGTAGGGTAAAGGCAAGCATCGTGCTCCATGTCTCCATTTGATTTATTGCTTTTTTTTTTTTTTTTGCATTTTCCAAAATCCATAACATTACTTTTTTAGGCACTCACTTCCAAACTCAGGCCTTATACTTTGTATAAGAACTCTATTGCATTAAGTGCATTATGCTGATTCTCAAATTTATCAGTTGCTGCCACCTGCCAGGCTGGTCAAAATCTTCCCCTAACGATAAAACAAATTAACATAATCGAAACAAACTAAGCTAGACACAAATTACATTTCTAAACTAGGGTAGTCACTAATTACATTTCTAAACAGACAACAACCTGAGATGAACTAGGTTAAGAAATTATTAAGATAATTTTATTCAATGAATACTTCACGCGCCATAATGCCGACAACTAGAAAACAGCATTCACATATAAGTCATCGTCTCGTTGAAAAAAGAACATAAACATGCAAACAACACACTTCAGTTAATATCTATTAACATTACCCTTGCTAGCACTAACAAGGAAGAAACCATCAGGCGTTATGGGACTGTAGAACAAGTCGACCACCGGACGTGAATGCCCATGGCAAACCAATGGAGCTACAACCTTCTTCTTATCCATACTTGAACTGCCCTAGATACAACCCAATAAAAAACTATCCCCGCCAGGAAAAAAACAAATATATACTCTCCAAATCAACAGTAGAAGAACTAAAGTCCCCGATCCCAACTTCCTGAATTCGAGGACCCAAATCAAAGCTTAAATTTGACAATTGACACTAAAAATACGTCCAATTGCCCGATAGAAAAGAAATATGATTCCTGATATAAAAATCAAAACTTTTCTTTTTTTGGTATATGGATTAGATTTACAAACTAAAAAACAAAACGAAAAACAGAACGTTTACGAAACAAAACTAGACTAGTATCCGAGGTTGGTTGTGTATATCACTAATGAAGAAAATTATCACAGGCGGGAAACCTAATCTCTGGGTTATTGATCGATTGAAGTTCTGCACGGATCCACGCCTCCTAAGCCTATACTGATCAAATTTACCCGTCAATTATCGCAGAACTTCAGAGTATTTTCTTTTTAAAAGACAAAAAAAATCTAAGAAAGAAGAAACTCCATAGATACAAAACTTGGACTAGGCCTAGGCGAAAAGACGAGCTGAAATCCCTTGGTTTATTTATAGGGAGAACTTTTCAATTTATCCATTTTCTGCTCTTTAAACGACATGAAATATATAAAATTACAGTTTATTTGTGAACATTTTTCAAATGAATTTTTGGATTTTAAAAAATTATTTTCTATAATAATAATAACTATTTGATGGTTAATTAAAAATTGGCTTTTGAATTTTTGGATAAGTCATTAAAAAATTTATTCTATAGAATACAGAATTGGAGACTTTTTGTAAAAATGTACTTATTAAAATTTCATTTTATAAATATAATTCTACAGAAGTGTTCCTAAAATATGCACTTTTTTTTAGTAGAGGGAATTTGGTGAGGGGAACACACGCATAAAATATGCACTTGATCGCTTGCAATTTGAAAATCATAGTTTCTAATTGGTGTTCTATAGTACTAAAAAATGTGTAGTATGTAAAAGACATTTCCACATGAGTGCTTGTAACTATTTACACGTGAAATTACGTGACCATCACCAAAATCCAAAATCTTAAAATTGTAAAGATACTTCTGACTAGTAAATATAGTTTGATTTTTTTTTTTTTTTTTTGAGGAAAATATAGTTTGATTTTAGTGTGTAGTAAATGCTGGTTCTGATATGTTTAAATTGGCCAACAAATAGGAAGCAATGTACACGAGCAGGGTGTTTGACTAACCTCTTACATCTTATAATTGGTGTTTTTTTTTTTTGAGTAAACTTATTTAAAACATATTATAACCTCCTACATCTTATAATATGTGTTTTTTTAGTATAATGAGAGAATTTGGGGAGGGGACACATGCACCCGTATGAAATTGAACTCGGGTCATTCACCCTTACAACACATGTCTCAACCACTAGAAAGACAAGTTGATCCCTCTTCTAATATGTGTTTAGATCTTATAAGAAGTTAGATTTTATTTTAAGAAAAGTGGTTAAAGTCATTGAATATAAAAAAAAAATATTGTAGTTTTTAAGATGTTAGTAGTGACAATTGTGTAATTAAAATAGTCTAAACTAAAGAAGGTTGTTGAAATAAGATCTTATTTTAAAAATAAGTTGAGATTCCCCAATTTTTCTAAAAACAGTTTATAAGCTCCTAACATCTTATTTTATGAACTTATAAGATCTTTTTTTCAAAAAGATTAGCAAACAAATATAAACAACTTATAAGCTATCAAACATCTTATAAGATGTTTTGAACAACTTATAAACTCAGCCAAGCATGAAAACACACTCGAACTCCTTTTTATAACAAAGAAAAAGTTATTTATACAGATATTGTCAATAAAATGTGGAAACACTATAACGTTGGTAAATATACTTATTTTTTTCAACGAATAGGCTTGTGAAAGAACATAAAGAACAAATTGTTCATTCAATTGTTCGTGTTTGACTATTTGAGAGCACTTGTGGAAAAGTTGAATCAATTATTCAATATACTGTTATGATAAAAAGCTGGCAACCAATATGGACTTTAGCATCCATTGTGGACTTTAACCACAATATCCGAAAACATAATAGTTGGAAGTTGATAATGACATGAGAATTTCTCTAGTATAAATATGAGAATCAGATGAATGAAAATATACACTGAACAAGCTTTCTCTTACTTTCTTCTGCATTTCATTACTTTGATATTATTTCAATTAATTAGCACATATATTTCATCTTTATTTTACATCAAAAGAAAATTATTTACAACACGTTATCAGCATGAATCTCTAGCCGATCTTTAAATTGGTGAGTGTGGTAAGTTTTATTATTTTCTTAATTTGAAATTTCATTATGGCTAACCTCGCAAAACTCGATTTTGTTGCTCTTGATATCGATGGAAAAATTATATGTCATGGGCTTTAGATCTTTGAAATTCATCTAGACGCTAAAGGTTTGGTGATACTATCAAAGAAGAAATAGTCATCTCGCACAAAACAAAGCTAAAATTTGTGATTTTTATTCGTCATCATCTGGATGAAAAATTAAAAAATTGAATACCTTACAGTAAAATATCCATTTTTGGAAAAATTTGAAGGAAAGGTATGACTACCTGAAGTTAGTTATACTTCCAAAGGCCCGATATGATTGGATAAAATTGCGTTTTTAAGATTTCAAATCCATAAGTGAATATAACTCCATGATATTTAAATTTCTTCAAAATTGAAATTATGTGGAAAAAATATCACAGATGGAGATATGATTGAAAAGACATTTTCTACTTTTCATGCATCTGGTTTGCTCCTACAACAGCAATACCGAGAAAAAGGTTTCACAAAGTATTCTAACTTGATTTCGTGCTTTCTTGTGGCCGAACAAAATAATGAATTATTGATAAAAAAAATCATGAATGACAACCTACTGGTTCTACTCCATTCCCTGAAGTGAATGTGACCAGAGTTCAAAATTTCAATAATTCAAGAAGCCGTGGGAGATGTCGTGGTCGCGGTCGTGGCCATGGTCGTGAAGGATTTACTCCATATAATTGTGGTAGTCCGAATAATTTAAATCACGAAAATACAAGTAACCATTTGAAGTGGAACATAAATGATAAGAAAGGAAAAGAGAAAGTGATAAATCCAGATAATGGTGGAGAGAAGTGTTACCGATGCTGAATAAAAGATCATTGGTCACGTACTTATCGTACGGCCAAACATTTAGTCGAGCTTTATCAAGCATCATTTCGCAAGAAAGATAAAAATGCCGAAGCAAATTTCACTTCTGATCATCCTGAAGATGATAATTTTGATGACATAAATGTGGATATTACACATTTGGATGTTGCTGATTTCTTTGAGTATCCAGAAGGAAGGATTGATCACTTGATTGGGGATGGAAATATATAAGCAATGATATCTATGCTTTAAATTAGTTTCTAAAATATTTCATGTAATTATGTTTGTATTGTAAGAGTGAGAATGTTTTTATGCTTATATGTATTTTCCCGAGAAAATATATTTATGGGTTGAACCTTTTATATGAATGATATTTTTATCACAATATTTGTATTTATTATTTCAATCATAAATTATCATTATAATTCTACTAAATCATTTATAATTTTAACATTCAAATTTTCTCCCCCCAACGGCTAGTTAACGGTTATGAACAATGATTTTTTTTTTTTATAAATATACCAACATTTCATTCAATGAATTCACACATATTCTCTCATCTTTCTAAAACTTCATATTTCTTTCATTTGAAAAAAAAAAAAAAAGAAAAGAAAAGAAAAAATGGTTAACTTAATTGTAGCGTATCTCATTACATTGGTCTTCTTGAACATTATCCAACATTTTTGTTGGAGAATATCCTCCAGCATTTTTGGCTTATGATTAATCTTCATATATTCATAGTTTTTCCTTTGTTAGCATGGGTAATTATTTTTAACATGTAATACTTAGATGATTATGTATGTCTATCTTATTTATGATTTCGATTAAAATCTTTTATATTTAAATTTTTATTGTGCCTCGATGTTATTATTTTCACAATGATCGAATTTTTTTCTATATATGAAATCATAAAGATAATTGTATAATATTAATTTAATAATGTTATATTAGGTGTATATGGGAAACATCGAGAAAAAAGACTATTGTCTACTTGATAGTGCAACAACACACTCAATATTAATGAATAAAGTATATTTCTCGAGTGTGAAACTGTAGAAAGCACAAATTACAACTATATCTGGTCTCGTTGACATTATTGATGGCTCCGTGAATGCAACATTAATATTGCCTAATGGTACAATCCTGCAGATTGAAAATGCATTATTATCTAGTAGATCAAAAAGAAATCTACTAAGTTTTAAAGATGTGCGTGATAATGGATATCATTTAGAGATACTAAATGATCATGATAAAGAGTGTCTATGTATCACATCTTTTAAATAGGCAAGAAGAATGTCCATGAGAAATTTGAAGCAACAATTTCTGGATTGCATTATATCCCAATTAAAGCCTTTGAATCCTACGCCACCATGCCTTGGAAACTGGTAAATCCTGATATATTTGGGTTATGGCATGATCGCCTAGGACACCCAGGATCTACTATGATGCGTAGGATTGTTGAGCATACTAATGGTCATCCATTGAAAGGTACAAAAATGTTGATTTCAAAAGATTATTTCTGTGAATCGTTTTCACAAGCAAAACTCATTACTAGACCTTCAATGGAAAAAGTTGGTTATGAATCACCATCATTCTTACAGCGTATTCATGGTGATATTTGTGGACCAATACATCCAGCAAGTGGACCATTTAGATATTTTATGGTCTTAATAGATGCATCATGCAGATGGTCACATGTATGCTTGCTATCTACTAAAAATGTTGCATTTGCTTGATTATTAGCGCAAATTGTTAAACTCCAAGCACATTTCCCTGATTATCCTATTAAGAATATAAGAATGGATAATGCCGGAGAATTTACATCAAAAAGTTTTAATGAATATTGCGCAGCACTGGGAATTAATGTTGAACATCCAGTAGCACATGTTCAAACTCAGAATGGGATGGCAGAATCCCTGATTAAACGAGTTCAGGTCATTGCTCTTACATTATTAATGAAATCAAAGCTCACTAGTATAGCATGGGGTCATGCAGTATTACATGCATAAACACTTATCAGATTACGCCCTACTGCTTATCATATGCATTTCCCTATGCAATTAACTCTTGGTTTTGAGCCATATATTCACACCTACGCACTTTCGGGTGTGTTGTTCAGGTGCCGATTCCACCTCCTCAGAGGACAAAAATGGGTCTACAACGTAGACTTGGTATATACGTTGAATTTGATTCTCTGTTAATTATTCGATATTTGGAACCAATGACGGGAGATTTATTTACCGCTCGTTTTGCGGATTGTCATTTTGATGAAACAATATTTCCATCAATGGGAAATGATAAAGATGTGTTGCAAAATGATAAACAAAAGCCAGTTGAGAATCTCACCTGGAATGAATAAATTTTATCTTATTTGGACCCGCGTACTCCTAAATGTGAAAGTGAGCTGAGTAGAATCATTCATTTACAGAATATTGCCAATAGACTTCCTGATGCATTTAATGATGCTAGTAAAGTTATAAAGTCTCATAATCCGGCTGTGAATGTTCCAGCCAGGGTTATTGTTCCTGAAGAACATAAGAAAATGAATGATAATATCCCACGACAAAAACGTGGTAGACCTATTGGCTCAAAAGATACTATTCCTCGAAAAAAAAGGAAAAATTGATACTAATGAGCAAGCTCCAGATAAATCAGAGAGCTAATATCTCGGAAATATTGATTAAAAAATTCGATAGCACCGAGAACTCCTTGAGCTATTGTAATGAGGTATGGGATCGAAATAAAATAATCATTGATGATAAATTTGCATTCTCGGTTGCTCAAGAAATCATTGATGATGATTATGATAGTGAACCATATTCTATAATAGAATGCCGTCAAAGGCCTGATTGACTATATGGGAGGAAGCATAAAATCGAGTTAGCTTCTCTAGAAAGCGAAATGTATTTGAAAAAATTACTCGAACTCCAGACAATGTAAAGCCCATAGGGTACAAATGGGTATTTGTTCGAAAACGAAATGAGAAAAATGAGGTCGTGAGATATAAAGTCCGACTTGTAGCTCAAGGATTCTCTCAGAGACCCGGGATAGATTATGACGAGACATATTCACCTGTGATGGATACAATCACGTTCTGTTTTCTTATTGGTATGGTTATCCATGAAAGTTTGGATATGCGTTTAATGAATGTAGTAACGACATATCTATATGGTTCACTGGATTCTGATATTTATATGAAAATTCCTTATGGATATAAAATGCCAAAGTCAGACACTCCTCATGAGATATACTCGATCAAACTGCAAAGATCTTTGTATGGATTAAAGCAATCTGGTCGCATGTGGTATGATAGGCTGAATGAGTACCTTTCTAGGGAAGGTTATAAAAATAATCATATTTGTCCGTGCATTTTTATTAAAAGGTCAGATACCGGATTGCTATCATAGCTGTATATGTCGATGATATGAATTTGATTGACACTCCCGAAGAGTTATCTAATGCTGCTGAATATCTAAAGAAAAATTTTTAGGCTCAAGATCTTGGGAAAATCAAACTCTGCCTTGGTCATAAAGATAATGGAACTCTTGTCCACCAATCTGCCTATACAAAAAGATTGCTCAAACGATTTAATATGGACAATACTCATTCCTTGATTTCCCCTATGGTCGTACGAAGTTTAGATCCAAATAAAGATCCATTTCGACCAAAGGAGTCCGATGAAGAGATTTTAGGTCCTGAAGTACCTTATCTCAATGCTATTGGAGCATTAATGTATTTAGCACAATGCACCAGACCAGATATCGCTTTTGCTGTCAATCTACTTGCGTGATACAATTATGAACCAACTAGAAGACACTGGAATGGTATCAAACATATTTTTCGATACCTCAGTGGTACTATAGATTTGAGATTATTCTACTCAAAGGCATCCACTAACTCTGGATTAGCTGGTTATGTATTTTGCTATAATGGTACAACCATATCATGTCGATCTACCAAACAAACATTAGTGGCTACTTCTTCTAATCACCCTGAGATAATTGCTCTTCATGAAGCTGGTAGAGAATGCGTTTGGTTAAGTTCTGTTATATCTCATATTCGAAATAGTTGCCAATTGAAGTCGATTACAAATACCGCCACTACTATTTATGAGGATAATGCATCATGTATAACACAAGTAAGAGAATGTTACGTAAAAGGTGATAGGACCAAACATATTTCACCAAAACTTTTCCATACACATGAGCTCCAGAAAAATGGAGAGGTGGATATTCAGCAGATTCGCTCCTGCCATAATATTACTGATTTATTTACAAAATCCTTGCCGACGTCAATATTCGAGAAACTAGTTTACGACTTTAATGATAAAAGTCAATATGAAGCAAGATTAATGGATCAAGTTATGCATCCATTATCCTACATTTCAGGGGGAACGAATATACTGTGCGCTGTACTCTTTTTCCCTTTTGTCTGGTTTTATCTCATTGGGTTTTTTTAGCTTAAGGTTTTTAACGAGGCAGCTTATGCACAAGATCAAGATCTGAGAATGTACTCTTTTTTCCTTATGTCCTATTTTTTCCTACAGGGTTTTCCGTCTTAAGATTTTAATGAGGCATACTCATCCAACTAACAAGAATGCTACGTCCAAGAAGGATTGTTATGATAAAAAGCTGGTAACCAATATGGACTTTAGCATCCATTGTGGACTTTAACCACAAAATCCGGAAACATAATAGTTGAAAGTTGATAATGACATGAGAATTTATCTTGTATAAACATGAGAATCAGATGAATGAAAATATATACTGAACAAGCTTTCTCTTACTTTCTTCTGCATTTCACTACTTTGATATTATTTCAATTAATTAGCACATATATTTCATCTTTATTTTACATCAAAAGAAAATTATTTACAACATATACCATGTTATTTTAAAAAACCCAATAAAAATAGTATTAGTTTTATTTCTTGATTAGAAAAAAATAAGAATGATTGTCAAAAGGAAAAAAAACAAAGAATGAGAACAAAGTGTATAAGCTCTTGGGGCGATGTGACATCATTTATGAAAACTGGGGCAATTTGACAATTACGCAAAAACATGTCATCTATTTAAATTTATATTTTTCCAACAGATAAAAGAAAACAAAAATCCAACAAAGTAGCAGGAGTACAAATTTCAGAAATTCCATAGCCTATAACTTGGCCAAGACGAAACCCCACTTATTCTCCGATCTGCTCAGAGACCAAATTGCGACGCATCACATAGAATGGCGACGGTGGCGATAGAGACTCGGCAGGCGGATGAATCGAAGCAAAACCACCAGCAAGGCGCCGGTGCCGGTGGCGAAGGCCTCCGGCAGTATTATCAGCAGCGCATACAGGATATGCAGCTATTAGTCCGTCAGAAAGTACACGATCTCCAGCGCCTTGAAGCTCAGCGCAATGACCTCAATGCCCGAGGTTTTTCCCCCCTCACTTATGATTCAATTGTCTAATTGTTGCCGCTTCTAAAACCATAGCGATTTGTAAACACTTCTGCATTTATTTTCCTCTTTGTGGTAGTCAATTTATGAAATGATAACCCTATGTAGAGTAGGGCTTTTGATTTGGCAGCGGATATTGCTGAATTCGCTTGATTGAAGAATTTTAGGAATTGGACTTGTTTGCGCTGGATATTCTTGTGATAAGGAGATATGAACACTAAAAGGATTTATTTTTTAAAAGAGGATGTCATTTTGCTCTAGAAAGATGAAGTTATCTCTCCATTTGACGATTAACAGAATAGTAACAGCAACAGATTTGTTCTATTCAAAATTTGAAATTTAAATATTTCTTGTTTATCTTTTAGTTAGTTGTTCTCCATTTATTTAGGAATTAGTTTTAACAAATAGATTAGTATTAGCAACAGAATTTGTTTCTCTTGTTGTATTTATACGCCGTGTGAATGAAAATATGAAATACCACATTTTACAAAAGCCAAATCTGTCATGGTATCACAGCAACACTAGGAGATAGCCAATCCATCGTTGTTTTTTTTTTTTCCACTTCTCTCTTCTATCAATCCAGCAACCATGACCACCATGCAAAATACCAATGAACCAAATAACACCCTCATCACAATTAATGTTGCAGCACAAACTCCTTTAAAACTTACTTCCAACAACTACATCTCCTGGAAGTTGCAATTTCAAACTTTATTCATAGGCTATGATCTAATAGGCTATATTGATGGTTCAAATCCATGTCCATCAAAAACTCTCACCCAAAATAACACCACAACACCCAATCCAGCCTATATAATTTGGACCCGACAAGACCAACTAATTCTCAATGCTATTATTGGCTCCCTCTCCCCAACAATCATCCCTTTTATTGCTCAAGCTAAAACCTCTCGAGAAGCATGGGACATCCTGGCGAATACATATGCAAAGCCAACACGTGGACGCATCAAACAAGTCAAAAATCAAATAAAGCAAATCACAAAAGGTTCAGAAAGTGTGACTGAATTTTTGCAGTCAATTAAAGCAACTGCCGATGAACTTGCTCTTCTTGGAGCACCACTTGACGAGGAAGATCTTACCGAGAAAATCCTAGATAAACTTGGTGATGATTACAAGGAATTGGTACGTGCTGTTCAAGCTCGAGATACCCCAATAACTTTTGAAGAACTTCACGAGAAGCTGCTCAACTTTGAAGCATCAGTACTCAAACCTAAAGTCGAACCCTCGTATTTTCCTGCTACGGCAAATCCTACCACCAGAACCAATTTTCGGCGACCCTTTCACAACAATACGAGGTACTCACAAACTACTGGCAGATCAACATCAACTCCAGACGCTCGTTTTCCCCCTCCGTCTTGTGATCCGGCTCCACGCCCACCTTCACGCCCATATCTAGGATATTGTCAAATTTGTAGGATACAAGGCCACACAGCAAAAAGATGTCCATCTTATCGTCTTGTACCAGTGACTCAGACTAATAATTCAAACGCCCCTCGTCCTACGACACCGTGGCAACCAAGAGCACATTATGCTGCTAGTTCTAATCCCACAAATCCATCTTGGCTCCTGGACAGTGGTGCCTCTCACCATGTGACATCTGATCTCAATAATCTTTCAATGCATACTCCATACAATGGCTCGGATGATATTATGATTGGCGATGGCTCGGGTCTTCCAATAACCCACACCGGTTCCACCTCCCTATCCACTTCTACAAACAATTTTCATTTAAATAATGTTTTATGTGTTCCTCATATGAAAAAGAACTTAATATCCATTTCTCAATTTTGTAATACAAACAAAGTTTCTGTTGAATTCTTACCCTCTACTTTTCTTGTGAAGGACCTATGTACGGGGGAAACAATTGCGAAGGGCAAAACTAAAGATGGTGTGTATGAGTGGCGGTATCATCTCCAATTCTTGCATTTTCCAGCATAAAGACTTCACTCTCTGAGTGGCATCATAGATTAGGGCACCCTGGAATTTCAATTCTCAAACAAATTGTTTCCAACAATAAACTCTGCTCCGATTCTTCAGTGTTAGCTAATTTCTCTTGTAATGCATGTCTTAGCAATAAAAGTCATAAGTTGTCATTCGCCAAATCCACTCTTGTCTCCACTCAACCTCTTGAAGTTATTTTTTCAGATGTTTGGACCTCACCAGTAATTTCCAATGATGGTTTTAAATACTATGTAATATTTGTTGACCATTACACAAAATATATTTGGCTTTATCCTCTCAGGCAAAAATCTGAAGTAACAAATATTTTTAGTAGATTTAAAACCATTGTTGAAAATTACTTTGACAGAAAAATAAAAGTTCTATTCTCAGACAATGGTGGTGAATATATAGCCATGGCTAATTTTCTTGCCACACATGGAGTTTCCCATTTAACTACTCCGCCCCACACACCCGAGCACAATGGTTTCTCTGAAAGAAGACACCTTCACATTGTAGAAACAGGTCTAGCACTACTTTCTCATGCATCTCTGCCTCTCATTTACTGGAATTATGCTTTCGCGACAGCAGTCTACTTAATTAATCGCATGCCAACTCCCACCCTTAACTTTTCCTCTCCATATGAAAATATTTTTGGAACCACGCCCAATTACTCAAAGTTGAAAATTTTTGGTTGTCTTTGCTATCCGTGGCTGAGGCCATACACATCTCACAAACTAGAGTCTCGCTCTAAACCTTGTGTGTTTATGGGATATTCCCTTACTCAGAGTGCTTACCATTGTCTGGACCCCTCCACATCCAAAATCTACGTTTCTCGACATGTCAAATTTGTTGAATCAGTTTTTCCATTTACCAGTCTGTCAATAAAATTACCTCGTCCTCAATCCACTTCCATTGCCACTTGGATTCCTCCATTGATTCATGTTGCTTCCTCATCTTCACTACCACCTCTCAACTCACCATCTATAGTGGATGCTCGTCAACAATTGCCCGCTGAACCTCTAAATACCTCGCCCTCGACCTCAGCCAACCATGATATACAATTGCCCGCTGAACCTCCCAATACCTCGCCCACGACCTCATTTAACCATAACATAACAGAACCTCCCACTCACAATACCTCCACACAACCAACTCCACTAAACAGTTCAAATTTTAACCATAGAATGATCACCCGAGCCAAGAATAATATTCACAAACCCCTTAGAAAAATGAATCTCCACACTCAACTAAACAAATCCAATGACCTTGAACCAACCACAGTGACCCAAGCCCTCAAAGATCATAAATGGCGACGAGCTATGTCTGAAGAATATGATGCATTAGTCACTAATGGAACATGGGAGTTGGTACCACCAGATCCAAATCAAAACCTTGTTGGATGTAAGTGGATTTTTAGAACTAAACGCAAGTCTGATGGTTCTGTTGACAGGTTTAAAGCTCGGTTAGTTGCGAAAGGTTTTCATCAACGACCTGGTCTAGACTATAATGATACATTTAGCCCAGTGGTTAAACCAACCACCATACGTCTTGTGCTTAGCATTGCTGTTAGTCGCGGTTGGCCCTTGAGGCAACTCGATATCAATAATGCATTTCTTCAAGGAACTCTCTCAGAAAATGTCTACATGTCTCAACCACCGGGTTTTGTTGATAAAGATTATCCATCACATGTTTGCAAGCTTAGAAAAGCCATATATGGATTGAAGCAAGCTCCTCGAGCTTGGTATCAGGAGCTCAAAAATTTTCTCACGTCTTCTGGATTTAGAAACTCTTATGCTGATGCCTCTCTTTTTGTGTTCAATGCAGATGGTCAAATTTTATATCTTGTAGTTTATGTTGATGACATAATTCTGACAGGTAATAATTGTGTCATGATAGACAGATTTGTGTCAGCTCTTGCTCAACGGTTTTCAACTAAAGATCTTGGCTTGCTCACGTATTTTTTGGGTGTTGAAGTTGTTCCGAACAAAAATGGCTTGGTCCTCTCTCAAAAGAGGTACATCCAAGACATCTTAGTTCAGACTCAGATGCATGAAGCTAAATCTGTTCTCACACCGCTGCCCACGAATACATCTCTTACCTCACACTCAGGTTCTTCTTTGTCAGATCCTACACAATATAGAGCAGTGGTAGGCAGCCTTCAATATTTACTTATTACAAGGCCAGACATTGCTTTCGCCGTTAACAAGTTGTCTCAATACATGCATTCTCCAACAACAGAGCATTGGTCATATGTAAAACGTGTCTTACGTTATCTTTTGGGAACCATTAATGACGGCTTACAGATTTATCGTGATACATCTTTTAGTTTGCATGCTTTTTCGGACGCTGATTGCAGGTGCATATATTGTTTACCTTGGAAAAAATCCTATATCTTGGAGTTCTAAAAAGCAAAGAACCGTTGCTCGATCCTCAACCGAGGCCGAGTATAGATCAATTGCGAATACCGCTGCTGAAATTAAATGGATTTGTTATCTCCTATCGGATCTTGGACTCAAACTTCCTTGCTGCCCAGTTATATATTGTGATAATATTGGAGCAAACCATTTAAGCTCAAATCCAGTTTTCCATTCAAGAATGAAACATGTGGCCATTGATTATCATTTTATTCGTGATCAAGTTCAAAATGGTACTCTTCGTGTTGCTCATATTTCCTCGACCGATCAAATAGCCGATGCACTCACAAAGCCGCTTCCTCGACAAAGATTCCTGCAACTTAAATTCAAGATTGGACTTCTCTCCCGAGCTCCATCTTGAGGGGGCATAACAGAATAGTAACAGCAACAGATTTGTTCTATTCAAAATTTGAAATTTAAATATTTCTTGTTTATCTTTTAGTTAGTTGTTCTCCATTTATTTAGGAATTAGTTTTAACAAATAGATTAGTATTAGCAACAGAATTTGTTTCTCTTGTTGTATTTATACGCCGTGTGAATGAAAATATGAAATACCACATTTTACAAAAGCCAAATCTGTCAACGATAAGGGTTTAGGGTTTTATGGGGCTTCATTGGTGCGTGCTTGGAGGAATTTTACTCACTTTTTATTATTATGTTGTTATGTTTATATGGAATTTGTGACTGCCTGGTTATGTTCAATCGATAAGGGAATTAGGGAAAATTTGGAAACAAGAGTATAAACTCACTAAGGAATAGGAAGTAATTTCCGACTGGCAATTGAGGTCTTCCGAGAAAATCTCTTATCTTTTGTTTTTTTAGTTGGCGCGACTAGATTTTGCATATATATGTACTTTCAAAGCATATTTATTATTAGGCAGCCACCCTTTATCCCCCTGTCCTATTGTTTGGTTGTTATTGAGGATGTGGGATCAATATTCAATCACTTGATTAAATGGACCTAAATATTATGTAAAAACCAGATGGCTTAAGCACAAGAGTTCTTGTGTTGGATTTGTTGTGGGGCCAACTGTCTCCAACTAAAATTATTTGTTTTTCTAATGTCAGTGAGATCACTGAAGGAAGAGTTGCAGCTTCTTCAGGAGCCTGGATCTTATGTTGGAGAAGTCGTCAAAGTAATGGGAAAATCAAAGGTCCTTGTCAAGGTTAGTTAACAGCGTTTCTCTATCTTTTGTGGATGCATATTGATAAGTGTTGTTTATTACTCCCTTCCTTCCTGTTTGTACATTTCTAATGTTATATGTAGTGATCAAATATGAACAGAATGGGTAGTAGTTCATGTTTGTTCTATTCGAAACTATAGTATAGTCCGCTTTTGGACATGTTTTTGCTATTATGCATCATGAGAAGCAGTGATTTTATCATTTTATGTGCCTAGAACATCCAATCTGGAAATCTGGATGAGATAATCTATCAAAACCGTTGTCATGAATCTAGATAGTTCAAGAAGTTGTTTAAAAAGTCTGTTTTTCGAGAAGGTTAGTGTGTCATGTTCCCATGGAGGAAATCAGGAAAATGTCTTTGTAGAAAACTTTCTCTGACCCATCTTTCGTTCTTTCTATTTTCTAAGATTGTGGTGTGTGTGGAGTCTAAGAGTTGATTATCCAAGGAGTAAATTTAATTCAAATTCCTACCTTTTAGTGGAACTGGTGCGAAAAGAGGAGAATGTGTTTTGATAGATAAATGCCCCCCCCCGCCCTCTTTCTTTTCTGCTTTTATGAGCTATACTGATTATATTATTGATGTTTCTGTGCTCTGTTCTGCTTAGGTCCATCCTGAGGGGAAGTATGTAGTTGATATTGACAAGAGCATTGACATCACTAAGATTACACCTTCAACAAGGGTTGCTTTACGTAATGATAGCTATGTGCTCCACTTGATCCTACCTAGTAAAGTTGATCCATTGGTGAACCTTATGAAAGTTGAAAAAGTTCCAGACTCCACCTATGACATGATCGGTGGTCTTGACCAGCAAATCAAAGAGATAAAAGAGGTGTGTATCCTGGAATTTTCTTTTTCTTATAGCTTTGAAACAGGTTTGCATAATAAGTACTGGGTAATTCAACATTATGTGCTGTTTTTTGATATCTTCAGCATACTTCTGAACTCCTGATTGAGAAGCTGCGATTATCGATATTGACATATTGTTCTGTTTTTATTTTCAAATGTACTTTTCAGATAAGTTACTCTAAGTATCCCTTCGTTTTTCTGTTGCACACGGGCCCTATGGCAGATAATAAGGAAGCTTACTTATGAAATTTCATTAAGAAATCTAAGTCTACCATCTCTTATTTCTGTTAGCCTCCTTTATTTTGAAGTTAAATTGGTGATGTATCAGATGAATAAATGGTACCATCTGTGTCGGACTCTCCGCTTCACATCAGTTAGGGAAGGAGTCTTGGACTAAATTATAAAGTAGGGTTCCCTCCCCCTTGGTAGCTGGTTTTATAGGTATGAGTTGGGCCCGTGATGGAGTGATATCAGAGCAGGATCTTACTGGTACCAGAGCGGACATGTGTGAGTGCCAAGGAGTGGCTGGCCAGGAGGGTCCACATTACAGGAGGGTGTGTGGCTTTGGGTGGGGAAGAATGTGACTGGTCCTCCATCTCGCATCAGTTTTGGATCAACTTATATAATAGGATTATCTTCCCTCTTAGTAATCGGTTTACAATTTTTTTGGAATGGATTGGGAAGGTGAAACACCACTCTAAAATAACAATAGATTGGCCATTTTAAACTCCCTCCATTCCACTAAGGATGTCCCATTTGACTTTTCTAGGAATTTGAAAAGCTCGATTTTGTGCCCCTGTTTTCCTATTTTACCCTTAGTTATTAGAATTTTTAATTGTAAAAAAAAATTAAACCGTAAACTTTATTATTCTGAAAGAAGGCAAAACTGTATTAAGTGCTTAATCAACTCCTTAAATGCATGGGTTATTTGCAGAAATTGTTGCTGGATTGAAGAAGATAATGAATAATATGCCTTGCCATCTTAGTTTGATTTGTATTTGTTGGGTCTGATGATTTGTATTTGTTGGGTCTGATCCATGTTGAAAACTTCTGTACTTGAATAAGGGGATTATCATATGACAAGACTGATTTTAATTCAGTTTTTATTTAAACTAAGGGTAGTATAGTCACGTACAATAGTAGATTTCCATTCATGTAATAAATGACAAAGAATATTGGACAAATGAATATAGAATACCAGATATTCTTGATGGGGTTGTGGGAGAAATAGAAAAAGGTTTTATGAGTGAATAAACTTAAGAGAAAGGAACCATGATCCTGGTCGTCCTCGCATATGCGTTCTATTAAGTTAAAATGGTAGCTACAGCTGGAAAGTGTACTTATGATCTCAAATATTTCCATATACAAATATACTTCTAGCCACAAGTATGTCTTTTAATAGTGGTAAATTTTGGATCTGTTACTTGTGAATGTTGTAATGACTCAGTAATTTAAGTGTAGTTTCATTCACACAAAATCCATATTTTTAATTTCCCTGCTTTATTGTGTTATAGGTGATTGAACTTCCAATCAAACATCCTGAATTGTTTGAGAGTCTTGGAATAGCTCAACCTAAGGTAATGTCCGCAATTTGGTACAGTTATTCCTTGAACTAATAATAGCGTTTCTAATTGTTTATATCCAATGAAGGGAGTCTTGCTTTATGGTCCTCCTGGCACGGGTAAGACTTTGCTTGCAAGGGCAGTCGCTCACCATACTGACTGCACATTTATCAGAGTTTCGGGCTCTGAATTAGTTCAGAAGTACATTGGAGAAGGCTCTAGGATGGTGAGAGAACTTTTGTGATGGCAAGGTTAGTTTTTTTCAAACATCAAGCATTTAGGTTAATTCATTGAAAATGCTTTTCTGCAATGCATTTATAGATGTTCTTTTTGACAGAGAGCATGCTCCATCCATCATCTTCATGGATGAAATTGATAGCATAGGATCTGCACGTATGGAATCTGGAAGTGGAAATGGGGATAGTGAAGTCCAGAGAACTATGCTGGAGCTTCTCAATCAACTTGATGGATTTGAAGCATCTAACAAGATAAAAGTGTGTTGGAGTTTTTATTGATGTTATAATAATCTCTTGCTTTCCTTTTGATTCTGCTTAATATCTGGTAGTTTTAATATAGTTTGGAAATTGGAAATGGTGATGTTCCTGTGTTCTACTGGTTTACACAGGTATTGATGGCCACCAATAGAATTGACATTCTGGATCAAGCTCTTCTTAGGCCTGGGAGAATTGATAGGAAAATTGAGTTCCCAAATCCCAATGAAGATGTGAGCTTTTTGTGATCAGTGATACGCTTGAATCTTGTTTATGTTCGTGCCTTTAATGAATAATTTTCATAAAAACCCTCGTTTTTGTATCTTGAGAATTTTCATCTTTCAGTTTAATTTGGTGGGCATGTTTATAGGAGACCTTTAGATGCACCTGTGCGATGTTTAGAAGGTAGAGAATCACTCACACAAATCAAAAGAGGAAGAGGTAGGCCTAAAAAGACTTGGAAAGAAGCTATTAAACATGACATGTTATACCTAGAAATAAACGAAAATATGGCTTATGACCGTAAACGATGGCGCGATATGATCCGTATAGCCGACCCCACGTAGTGGGATTAAGGCTTAGTTTGTTGTTGTTGTTGTTGTTGTTGTAGTTTAATTTGGTGGGCCTTTGGCAATCTCACTCATATTTGACTTCCGAACACTAATTGTTTAAAATTTTTTCAGTCTCGGTTTGACATCTTGAAGATACACTCAAGGAAAATGAATTTAATGAGAGGGATTGATCTGAAGAAGATCGCCGAGAAGATGGGTGGTGCATCTGGTGCAGAACTTAAGGTATGCCAGGGTTTTTGGATACCTTAACTAGTTAAAAATACATTTTGTTATGAAAAGCTTGTATTTGCTGGCAGGCATCTTTTTGCATCATATGACATTGAGTTCTTTGATGCATGTTATGCATTTAGTACATTCTGGCTCTGGTTTCCTAGTATTGCTCTCAATTGAAGTTCCTTATACATCCTAGGAGAAAAGTTTGGAATATCTTGAAATTTTAATGTATGGCATGGATTGATAATTCCTGTTTTGGGAATGGTTAAACTATGTCACTGTACCTATCTGTTGTGTCTGGTGGAGGCGAAGTTCTCATATTTAATCGAGTATTGTAACCGTGCCTGTCTCTAGTTTGCTTGTACTTGCATGGTCAAAAGCAGTAGTTTAATCATATTATTTGGTTGCGTAATCGTTGGAATCACTTTTTATGAAACACCAGCTATAGTGCTATACTTTGAATTAGAAGTAGGGTTTACAAAAACTACCCTTAGGTTTAGCTTATTTGCAAAAAAAGAAAAAATCCAGTTATCATTTAAAATCACAATTACCCCCCTAGGCATTACAAATATTCCCTTGAGGTTTGTATATTACAAAATTACCCCTTCAGTTGGGTGCAATTTGTAAAATGAAAACATTTGTTGGGGGTATTTTGTAATTTTGAAAGACAATTGAGTTTTTATGTAATTACTAATTAGGCTGAACCTTAAGAATAGTATTTGTAATTATCCCTTACAAGTATACACTTCACAATTCACAACATAATAAATGTTTTTCTCCCCCTATCTTTTTCTCAAACTTAAATAATTAAACTGGTTGCATATATTTTTATTGTTGAATATATGTATTTATTTCGCAGGCTGTTTGCACTGAAGCTGGAATGTTTGCTCTGAGAGAGAGGAGAGTACATGTTACACAGGAGGACTTTGAGATGGCTGTTGCCAAGGTCATGAAGAAAGAAACCGAGAAAAATATGTCTTTGAGGAAGCTTTGGAAGTAAATTATAATAACTCGGAAGTTATTATTGATCTCGAGTGGGAAATTCGGGTTATTGAACAATGTATCAAACAGTATGGTCGAACGGGACTTCGTTATGACAGCCCGTAGCCTACATGTTTTCATGTATGTTTTCTTACCGCTGCTTATTTGTGAACTTTCTGATGCTCTAAATTTCTTTAGTATAATGCTATCAGCTTGCTACAATTGTTCCTGTGATGTTTTTTTTTTTTTTGGTTCGAGTTAGAGTCATTGCTGGAACTTCCTTTTAGTTTTTGGTTCTTTTCTCTTCTAGTTTTTTTAATTTAATTTAATTTACTTTTCAGTTGGGTTGGGTGGGGTTGATTAATGTCAGGTTCTACAGTTAAATTTGTATACACTGGGGACATTGGAAGGATTTAAATTCGCTCGGGAAAATCTGTCTACAAGTTGTTTTTTTCTTTTTTTTTTTTTATATGTATGGCAAGTAACAGATATGGTTGGCCATTAGTTAATTGTCAAAATTAGAGAAATAATTATTATTTTAGTGATCCTTATTTAATATAATCTTTTTTTGATCCAATGAAGGAAAAAAAATAAGATATTAATTTATTAGCATGAAGTCAAATTCTGATAATTCCTTCTTTCTACTTATCTTAACTCAAAATTGTTCAACCCAAATAAATTTTCATTGCGTGCCATATTTCATAACTTCTTAGATATCTTTTCTCTCTCACCATCACTCAAAATAGATTTTTTAATAAATTGTTCATAAATTGACATAAATGAAAGTGCAAAAGCGACTACTGATAATCAAATATAAAAGTATAAATTTGAAAATTTAAACTCTTTGAGTTGATCAATAAGGACAAAATATTTCATTGTACTTCCACTTCCACTATAATGAATACAAAAAGCTCCTAAAAATATCCAAACTTCATCCCAATTGATGAAACAGTAGTTAATTATCTTGCTCTTAAGGGGCAACTGGAAATAATTGGTTTTGTAATAGAAAAACACTATTAGAGTCCCCCCAAAGTTTCACCTAGTGGCCTTGAGGTTGCAATTGCACCTTAAGGTCTGGGTTCAAACATTGACTATCGCGGGTGAGGGGTAGGGATGACAATGAGGCGGGTCGGGACGGGTCGACCAGTACCGGATCCGCCCCGTGCCTAGGACGGGATGGGTCGACCTGTTCTGTCCCATTTTAAATTAAATAAAATAAAAAAATGAGAAAAAATGGAAAAAAATATATATATTTATAAAATATTATTTACAAGATTTGTTATTACCAATTTATAAATATTAGATATAATATAAGAATACATAAAAATTATATTATAATATATATTATATATACAAAATATATATTAAAATATATTTTAAAAATAAAAATACTAGGCGGGGCGGTACCCGCGGCGGAAGTGATACCCAGACCCTCCCTCAGGTCATGGGACGGGACGATCCAAACGGGCCGGACCGGGCGGGTACCCGCGGGGCGGGTCGAAATTGCCATCCCTATTGAGGGGTTGGGGTTTGCCCATCCTCCCCAAAGATTAGGAAAATCCCTGGGAAGAACGGATGTCCCAAAGTTCGAAGAAAATGTGGGATCTGTGCCCCAACTGGTGTGGGATACTCTGGGTCGTCAAAAAAAAAAAAGACAACGTAAACCATTTATATTTTCCTATTTTTCTTTAATTTTCGTGTGGTATTTACAACATGCTTTCTTTGACGAGCTAGTATATATATAGTTTGCCCTAATCTTTTTGATGCATGTTTTTACAATTAAGGACGGTAATGGGGTGAATTCCACTTACTACGGGTTTCAAAATTAATTCGACCATTTCCTAAAAAAAAATAAAATTAATTCGACCATTTTTATTCTTTTTTATGATTAACTCATTCTTATTGGTAAATAGACTGGAAGAAATGAATACAAATGACTCCAAATCACGGAAAACCGTTATATTTTAAGAGATGTTTTTCTCATTCCAGATCAACTACGATGTCAACCCAAGATGTTATAGAAAATTTATTTTCAGGATATGATTTCAAACTGTAACCTTGATCAAACCTATGAACACTATTTTCTTGTATAACTGATAGATCATAGATGCTTAGAATTCGAATGTTATTGTGTACATCAAATGTTCAACCAGAATGCTACAAGTAACCAACTGGTGACTTTTGTTTTTAATTTTTTTAGTACAAATTTTGGGAGGGGAAGAGTGATGAGATCCGAACCACAAATCTACAATTTAAGTACCACTCGACTCTATCCGATCCCCGAATCTTTTGAAGAGATTAATTTTTCGTAAACAAAAAGTCACGTCCCTTCAATATGAGAATTTATATATAAGTATGAGAGGAACTTCCCTGGGCAATCCATAATCGTTCTATGTTCTAACTACCTATTTGTATTGTAGGTCAGTTCTCTCGCAAGGGATGTTCCTAACATGTGGACCTATTACCAGTTTAGGAGTTATCTACAATTTTTGGTAACATCAGTGGAGAATAAAGATGTATAATTGGATGTCTAGTTGGGAAAAAATGTGTTATGAATTTATTCTCAACTGTAGATATTTTGTTAATGTTGTTTTGTTGTATTTAATAAGACTATAGTGAGAGGTATCATTATTTAATTATAAGAATAATTAATAAATATTTTTACAATGCAACATTATTTAAATATATATTTTTGAGAAAAGGAAAATATCGGATTAAAAGGAAACCATCACATTTTTCAACTTCCGATTAGGATTTTGGAGCCTCAATTTTTAGTCCACAATTTAGTAGGAGACACAAATATATACATATATATAGCCTAGCTAGTACTAGGGGCTCACAGGCCCCCCGACGAGGGTCCCAATTTTTTTTTTATATATAGGTTTTATATATATAGTAAAAGTTGATAAGTATAACAAATGAGGCTTCATCCGCTAAGCTGGAGGTCAGTCTTAAAGTTGAAGTATGATATTTTTGTTATGAGCAAGTCTCTTATGAGACGGTCTCACGGATCTAAATCCGTGAGACGGACCTCCTAAGTGTAAGTCCAAGCGGCTACGATAATCTAGAGGGGGGGGTGAATAGATTATCTCCATCTTTTCGATTTCGCCCTCTTTTTTTAATCGAATGCTCAAACACAATAATAAAGGTGCGGAATGTAAACAACACACGACGATTTAAAGAGGTTCAACCCACCTAGGCCTAATCCTCTACCACCCCAGATATCCTGGATGGATTTCAAAGAAAAAGAATTTTATTAATTACCAAAATTAATACAAATTCAACTTACAACACCTTGAAGAGCACCACACTCTTCTTCAACACCACCTTTGAGATTACCACAATATCTTCTTGAAGATTACCACAATCTCCAACGGCACCTTGTGAAGATTACCACAATCTTCAACCTTGAAGAATACCAAATTCTTCAACACCTCAATAAGAAGATCACCACAATCTTCTTCACCTATCACCTAGATCATCCAAGTGTGTTCTTACCACAAGAGCACTCACAAGGATATCTTGTGTTTGAATGATAACCAAAAATCAAGATTACAACTCAATAATGAATAATACAATTTGAGTGCAAAGTGTAATCAAGAATAGCCTAGACCTCAAAGATGTGAAAGTGATAAGCTAGGCAAATTTACAACAAGAATAATAACAATGAAAGACCAAGTATTTGCTTGAAGTGTATCTTGTTGTGTTGTATCTCAATTGTTGTATTGGTTGCTCCAAAACTTCCTCTATTTAGAGGAGATGATTAATCAAGCATAGGCTCCTCTTGGGGATTGAAAATCTACAGAAAAATACAATTAAAATCAAGAATATAGCTGTTAGAAATCAATCCCACAATTTAAGGAAATGTGTCTGCTGTCAAACGGTCATATTTTTGCTGTCAATACACAGGGCGACCGGTCGCACAGAAATAAGAGAAATAAGAACACTTTGAAAATTTCAACAGGGCGACCGGTCGACACAGGCTTCGACCGGTCGACCTCTGTCTCAACCGGTCCCTCTAACTCAAAAAACGAAGAGGTTTTGTTCTATTTCAAAACGAAACATGCAGTGCTCGGCCGACGCCCGGCGGCACGGCCGACTGCTGTTTTTACTTCCGTCTCATTTTCTGTTTCTAAAAACATCTTGGTGCACGGGTTGCCCTATGAAGGCGGCCAGGTCGACCATGAGACAAAATGTTGTCCAATTTTAGTCGAAAATAAAACTCAAGAAATACTCCGAAAATTTAGTAAAAACATTTGAAACCGATCGAGAGTATTTAGACAACATTTAGGAACCTAGTTTTAAGAGAAAGAATCTATTGACATAAAATCATTAAAAGTGTTGTCCATTGTTATCAAGAATAAACTTGAGGAAATACTCCGGAAAATATTAAAACCATTTTAAATCATTTAGGAGTATTTGGACAACCTTTAAAAACATTGTTTTGGTGATAAAATAAAATCATCAAAATTAAGAAAAAAACATGTATCAAACAATCTCCCCCTTTTTGATGATTACAAACCAAAACAATTTATACACAAACTAAGAGAGCAATGATTTTCCGGTAAAAACATTTGACCGTTTGGAAGCAACCAAAATTTCCAAAAATATTAAAGCAACCAAGTAGGGAGTAAATATTTTCAATAATAAGCACAAGCTCCCCTATCAACAAGCATATCAAGAATAATATAAAAGCAATTTTCCATAAGCTAAAAGCTTTAGCTTTTACAATTTGTTCAAGAGCTTATACGCTCCCCCTGTCACAAAACATCATTAAACAATTATATAAGTCCATCAAGCAACAATTGGACTAAAAACAAATCACAACTTATGGCTTTTATGAGCCATAACTTATAGCTTTTATGACAAGCTTATATTAGCTTCTTTGAGCTAATGAGCCAATATCCTATTTCTCCCCCTTTGGAATCATCAAAAAGAATGTTAGGATGATAAAAGCATCATACAAATATGTCAAAGTGCGCAAACGAGATGGTTTATCAACCATCGAGCATTTTATACATTAAGTCCAAAAAATGGGAGAATTGTAACATAAGAGATCCATAAGCTCATTAGTTAGCTAAAAACATGATCTCAAAAAGATTTTAAGACATTTTGAAGCAAGAGAATCATGTAGAAGATGAAAATTTCATTGCGACATTTCATCAAACACCTTGGGTGCGTAAAAAATAAAAGAGGTTGTATATAGTCCTTGTAAAAGTTTCAAGCCAAAAATTTTCATATCATCAATCAACCTCATTCCAAAGCTCAATAAGATCATATGCACCATACGCAACATTTGTTCATCAAATAAGAAGCTCAAAGTAGATTCCCATATAAGAGTATTTTTACCATCAAATACTCCATCAAAATCATGATCATCCACAAGTCATTATCAACTTGCAATTTTAACCCTTTTAAGAAAAACAAGCAAATATCATTAGTACAAATGAGTTTTACAAAGGTTCATAAAAATACAAAGCATCATTAATGAAAATGCTAGAAAGTAAAGGGGGTGGGGACATCATTCCTCATCCGAGGAGAAGCAAGTTCCGGGAATGAGGTCCTTGATGAATTTCTTCAATTTGCCGATAGAATTTTGCATTTTGGAGGTCTTTTGCTCCAAAGCCTCATATCTCGTCTCATGAAAAGCCATCATCTCATCAAATTCGGCTTGAGTATACCTCCTAGGCGGTTGAGCACCGGTATTACCCTCCGGATTGTTCGGTTCGCCCTCTTCCACCAATCTTGCGGCCTCGGCGTCATCAAAGTAGTCATTAGGATCGGGGGACTCTTGACCTCTTCCTCTAGCCATTTTGGTTGGTCGGATGTCCATATTCTTGCGCATCGTGACCATTTGGGAGATGTTATCAATGTCGAAGTCATTTTGAAATACTTCCGAGTTACACTCCGACGAAGGTAGTCCCGATTGAATAAGAAGTTTACAAATCCAATTTCCCATAACCAACTTCTTATTACCTTGAGTGATGGACTCGATTAGACATTGAATAAGTATGGCACCAAAGTTAAGTGGTTCCCTCCTAGCAATCTTATAAGTCAAAAAGTAATCCATGTTGCTAGGCATCTTTCCCGACTTACCACAAATGCAATATGAGACAATGACCGACAAAATACGATGCTCAAGTGTCATTGCCAACAAAGAATACTTTGGCCATACTCCCAAATACGTCTTCACTTCTTTCATTGACACTCCCAACATTTCATCATTCTAAGTCCCACAAGAGAAATAATCCCAACCACCTTCTCTAACACGTAAAAGCCGGCAAATATCATTGGGAGTCCATATAAAATGACGACCCCTTATAAGTGAATTTACGGCTATAGGCTTCCTTTTAACATCATATTCGACCCACATATTGGCATAAAAGAGTTGGATAATATCATCATCATACAAAACATAAGCATGTTCCCATAAATACATCCAACCTTGCTCCTCAAAAAAATCCTCTTATAGTGGGATACTCATTTGTAAATGAACTAAAACGACACATTTTAGTCCGAGCAATAGATTTTTCTCCCATTCCCGAATCCTCATAATACCATTCCGCATACTTATTGATGAAATTAAGAACATTGTGGGAATTAGGGGCTTGAGTAACAAAGGATTTTTTACCTTTCGCCCAACGGCAATTTTGGAGCGAAATTGTTCCGCGTAGCTCGGTAATTTGGGCCCGAGAGAGAATGGGATTTTGAACATCATCACCTTCTTGAGCCACGTTTCTTTGAGCGGCTCGAATATCCCTTTGTTCGGCTTCCTCTTGCCGATTTCTTGACGAACCCTCTCCGCCCCTTCTACGCTTGGAGATGGGATTTCGACCGGTGGAATTCTTTGGGGGAGCCATATATGTAAGATTCTTGTGAAAATAAGAAGATTCGCAACAAGAATCGTGAAAAATGATGAAGAATTGAAGAATCTAGAGAAAAGGGGATGAAAAAATCGCTGCTATAAGGGTTTGGGAGTTTTCTTCGTCTGTTTAGCGAAGAAGACAGAATGTTTATAAGTTGTAAAAATGGCCTGGGCGACCGGTCGAGGTAGGGGGCAACCGGTCGACGTGCAGGGCGACCTGTCGCCCTTGCTTTGACCGTCCCATGTAATTTTTCCTTTTCCCAGAGTTTTCCAAAACTCTATTTTTCACCCCAAAAGTTTTAAAACTTTGCAAAAAGATAATTTTGGACTATATCCAACAAATATGGGTTTCGGGAAAACATATATTCGATAAAATCGAGACTTAACAAGTAGTGCCTTTTTAAAGAAAATATTTGCAAAAACATTTAGGGGCACTTAAGAGGTTAAAATGAAATATCTTGAAAGATATGTGCATAAGCATAATATCGAGTTTAAAGAAAAATACGAGTAGACATACCTCGATAGTTTAAGAAGCTTGATGACGTAATAGCCAATGAGTATGAGATATGTATCCTACACAATTCTTAGACAAAATTTGCATAGAAAATACAAGTGTAGGCAAGTAATAGGAGATATCAAAAAGAGCTTATGCTATAAGATTTCATAAGAGATAATAAGCCACATAAGTCTAATTAAATGCTCAAAAGTTTTAGAAAATCATGCAAGGTCTTCTTTTAAAACTTTTGAAACTCACAAATATATAAAGGACCTACATTAAAAATAAATACTTGAAGACTCATTTTGCAATTAAGACACAATTTAAAAACATGCATAGAATTAAAATAAAATGCATATAAGAATGGGGAGATACGGTTTACCAATTACGCCGTTTCCATGGGTTGTGTCTTTCCCATTGTTGATGATATCTTCTCATTGAGAAGTCACTTTGTTGATGATGACTTCTTTGATTACTCCATTTCCAAGGTTTGTTACCTTCCCGTTGTTGATGATCTCTTCTTCTTTGAAAATTATCTTGATGATGTCTTTGCCATTTCCAAGGACTATGTTCTTCCCAATTTTGATTATATCCTCTTCTTGGAAGTTGGCTTTGTTGAGAATAGTTTCTCCTTCTTTGATCAAATGAAACGGTCATTTGATGTCTTCTTGGCGGTATGAATTTTTTTCGATCATTATTTCAAAGGTACCTAATATGACATTATTTTGTGGTACCCTCATGTGTTTTGGGTCCTTTGGGATTAGTCTTGAGACTTTTAGGTCTCCAACAATAATTAGAGCTATTTCTAGCTCGACAAAAATTAGCCGTATGACCCTTTTTACCGCAATAGAAACATGTAATAATTCTAGGAGCATAATGACCAACATGCTTAGAGACTTGATTCTTTTTCACGTGATTGACACCCTTAGTCTTATGATCAAGTTCTAGTTTCGAACAATCAACAATCTTGGTCATTTTATCGGTACTCAAGTTGGATTTAGATAAATCATTTTTCATGCAATCAATATTCTCAACAAGAGTACTATTTTTTTTTTCAAGGTTTCTAACCTTGTCAAGAGTGGTGGTGTGAACACATGATAGTGATTCATAGGAAGTAAATAAACTATCCTTATCATTTTTCAAAATATTGAATTCCTTTTTCAAATTTTTGTATTTAACAAGTAAGCTTTGGAATTCATTTTGAAGTTCATCATAATCATTTTGTAAATCACTATAATCATTTTGAATGACAATATCATAGGAAATAGAGGGTTTAAGACATACCTCATTTTCTTCATTGATGCCCATAAAACAATATTCAACTTCTTCATAATTGGAAGTTGTAAGAGGCTTGTTCCTTAGATATGAACTTGTATCCCTTTGAGGGGTAGATGCTTTTGTTTGACTTCTTTCATTTGCAAATACTCCATAGATGGCTTCTAATTTTTTCCATACTTCATGTGCCGACTTTATTCCTACAATATGTTCATATTCTAAATTAGTAAATGAACAATACAAAATATTGAGAGCTTTACCGTTTAAGGAGATGATTTTCTTCTCTTCATTATTGAGCTTTTTGAAGCCTTTTGAGGTGTGTGGTGTATCTTTCATCAGAATGGATTCTCCATTAATGACGGTGTTCCAAATGTCGAACCCGCAACCTTGTAGATAGCATTCCATTCTTTCTTTCCAAAAATTAAAATTCTTGGAATCAAATAGTGGTGGCTTGGTGGTGGAGGTGCCGGATAGATGAGCTTCGTTCGTAGCCGACAATCGTTTCTCTTCACTCGCGATGTGAAACGAGTTTGCCAAAGAGTTTGGCTCTGATACCACTTGTAAGTCCAAGCGGCTACGATAATCTAGAGGGGGGGTGAATAGATTATCTCTATCTTTTCGATTTCGCCCTCTTTTTTTAATCGAATGCTCAAACACAATAATAAAGGTGCGGAATATAAACAACACACGACGATTTAAAGAGGTTCAACCCACCTAGGGCCTAATCCTCTACCACCCCAAAGATATCCTGGATGGATTTCAAAGAAAAAGAATTTTATTAATTACCAAAATTAATACAAATTCAACTTACAACACCTTGAAGAGCACCACACTCTTCTTCAACACCACCTTTGAGATTACCACAATCTCTTCTTGAAGATTACCACAATCTCCAACGGCACCTTGTGAAGATTACCACAATCTTCAACCTTGAAGAATACCAAATTCTTCAACACCTCAATAAGAAGATCACCACAATCTTCTTCACCTATCACCTAGATCATCCAAGTGTGTTCTTACCACAAAGAGCAATCACAAGGATATCTTGTGTTTGAATGATAACCAAAAATCAAGATTACAACTCAATAATGAATAATACAATTTGAGTGCAAAGTGTAATCAAGAATAGCCTAGACCTCAAAGATGTGAAAGTGATAAGCTAGGCAAATTTACAACAAGAATAATAACAATGAAAGACCAAGTATTTGCTTGAAGTGTATCTTGTTGTGTTGTATCTCAATTGTTGTATTGGTTGCTCCAAAACTTCCTCTATTTAGAGGAGATGATTAATCAAGCATAGGCTCCTCTTGGGGATTGAAAATCTACAGAAAAATACAATTAAAATCAAGAATATAGTGTTAGAAATCAATCCCACAATTTAAGGAAATGTGTCTGTGTCAAACAGTCATATTTTTTGTCATTAATACACGGCGGCCGGTCATGCATTTAAAATAAGAGAAATAAGAACACTTTGAAAATTTCAACAGGCGACCGGTCGACGACACTTCGACCATGGTCGACCCTGCCTCAACCGGTCCCCCTAACTCAAAAACGAAGAGGTTTTGTTCTGTTTCAAAACGAAACATGTAGGTACCGGGTCGACGCCCGCGGCCTTGGCCGACTCGCCTGTTTTTACTTCCGTCTCATTTTCTTTCTTCTAAAAACATCTTCAGCACGGTTGCCTTATAGGGCGACCGGTCGACCATGAGACAGAAATGTTGTCCAATTTTAGTCGAAAATAAAACTCAAGAAATACTCCGAAAATTTAGTAAAAACATTTGAAACCGATCGAGAGTATTTAGACAACATTTAGGAACCTAGTTTTAAGAGAAAAAATCTATTGACATAAAATCATTAAAAGTGTTGTCCATTGTTATCAAGAATAAACTTGAGGAAATACTCCGGAAAATATTAAAACCATTTTAAATCATTTAGGAGTATTTGGACAACCTTAATAAAATCATCAAAATTAAGAAAAAAACATGTATCAAACACTAAGAGCTCCGTCTTGAGAACATGAACCATGAAAATAAATTTAAAAATAATAATGAACCATGAAGAAACAAAAATAAACCCTAAAAACATGAACCATGAAGAATAAACCCGAAAAACAAAAATAAACCCAAAAAGTAAAAAATAAACCCTAAAAAAAACTAAAAATCCTAAAATCCCAAATCAATTAAAAATAAACCCAAGAAACAAAATAAACCCTAAAAAACAAATATAAACCCTAAGAAAAATAAAATCTGACAAAAAAAACCCTTTAAAACTTTGTGTAAGGGCTCCGTCTCACGGATCTAGATCCGTAAGACCGTCTCACGCAAGTTTTTGCCTTTTGTTATTACATTTCATATTTTATATGTTAAATCAATGAAATTATATTAGTTGCGTTGATTTTATTATATTTTATTTTTTATGTAAACACAAGAGGATCCCCTATTTTTTCTGCTCTAAGCCCCTCGAAACCCAGGACCGGCTTTGGCTAGTACGACTAGATGTGATATGGTGCAACAACCACATTGCAAGAGCCAAATTAAACCAAATAAAGATTTTTAATGTTTTGTATCCCTTAATTAATCATGAAAGCATGCATGATTAATGAATGGCTTGATTATGTGAATCTTGGAAATGAAAATTTCATTGATCTTGAAAATGATGGTATGAACGGTGGGGGAATGGTTTTTGAGCAAAAAGGGGTTGTACTATTGATTTATTTCTGCATTATTATTATTATTTTTTCTCCGAAACGATAGAACTTTTATACATTAACAAAACAAAACTTACACTGCCAATTGGCAAAATGACCACCTTGAACATACATACATTGATACATGTCAAGGGGAGAACTCCGTACGAGAGGTAAAACCACCGTAAATCGAGGGAGCAAAACAAGAAACAACTAAAAAAAAAAAACACAAAGCAAAAGAAAACTAAACCACCTCCGAAAGGAGGACTAAGGCACTCCTCAAGGGAGACTACCCAACTCGAACAAATCCAGGCACGAGCTACTTCACGCACTGCAAGACAGAAATAACTGACCGCCTACAAGTTTCGCAAATCAACGGGTAAAAATAAAGACTCAAAAAAAAAAAACAGAAAAAATGAAAAAAAAAAATGAAAAATGCCTCTCCCTCACCCGATCTTCAACCGCAACCCATCACCTACCCGGCTCCAACTCTCCTCTTTGTAGCTCCGATCTCCGACTTGCCTCTACTCTCGATCGGAGAATCCGATCACATCCGGATAACACAAAAGATGTGCCTTCATTGGCCTCCATGTGAAACATGGTTGGGGAGGGAGGGGATAAGGGGATGAGGAGGAGGAGAAGGGAGGAAGGGGGCAGCGGCCGGGGGGAGGGAGGGGGAGGGGTTTAAAGTTTTAGGGTTTGAGTTTTTTTAGAGAGTGGGAGGAGAGAAAGAGTAGAGAAAGGATTTTTAAAAACCAAAAATACCAAACTGTTTATTTCTGCATTATTATTAAATTGTTGAAAGTTGCATTTTTAAATAATGGTCAAAAAATTTCCACTCTTATTAATTGCTATCATTTACTAACTTTTACAGGTATCTGATCTCTCTCTGTGTGTGCTTTATAGCAAGTATATTTATGTTGTACTTGCATTTCACTTTTTGTCCATTACAAACATCGACTTTGCCTTGGAGCTTCATTAGCACCTTTTCTGGTACATTTATCTCTGTTACAAGAGCAACAATTTTTTTTTTTGGTTTGCGTGTGTGTATTTGAGTATAGAACCGTGATGTGATTAGGGGTGTAAACGAATGCAGTTGAGCCGATTATAGTATTATTCAAGCTTGTTTGAGTTTTTTTTTTTATCGAGATTGAAAAATTGTGTTTGAGTTTGGTTTGATTATTAATCAAGTGGAGCTTGGGCCGGACATTATATTTTATCGAACGAAAAATTGTATTCAAGCTTGATTCATTTTAGCAATCGATCTCGAGTCGAGTATCGAGTAGCTTAGTTCGATTTTCACCAGCTCGCAGTCATTCTCAGTTTCTAATTTCTGCTAATGTAAATATACAACGATATTTTACTAAGTATTGTTGGAATTGGTTTATTAAATTGGGTTTTGACCCGATTTTGACCAATTATTTAAGTGGGGTCATTTATTCAAAGTATGAAATAAATGAGATAAACGTCATCTACGCCGCGGGTAGATGAGTTTAGCATTTTGAATTTCTCAAAACCATTTCGGGTGAATGAGAAATAAATGCATAAAGTTGGCCACTTAAAATGCTTTTATATATGGAATATAAAAGGGTGGGAATATGGAAAGCCATATCCCACATAAGAAACATATTAAATGTTTGACTAGTTAATAAAGAGCTTCACCACTAATAAGAAGTAATCAAGTGGAACTCCTTATGGTACACCCTAGTGGACCAAGTCAATTTTGACTAGCCTTTGGCTAGCTCAAAAGGCACCGAGGACGGTGCGGAGCACCATCCGAGCCGGAGCCAGAGCCGGGCCCGGGCCCGCGACTATGCTCGCGCACGTCGCACATAGTCGCATTGGGCGCTTTCGAGGCGCACTTTGCACTTTGCACGTATGCATCGTCGCGAGGAGCTTTGAGAAGCCTTAAAGTTTTGGAAAATCGAACCAGGGTTCAGTCCTGTGGCTCGGTGATGTGGCAGGGCGGCTCGGGTGGTAGTGATTTAGCGAGAATCGCATTTGTGTGGCGACACGTGGCGCGCCGATCGATGCGTCTGTCACGACAAGTGCACCGCCGATCGACGCGCGTCATCCCGATGTATAGTGATTTGCGAGAATCGTATGAGTGGCGACACGTGGCGCCGATCGATGCGTCTGCGTCGACGACAAGGCACCGGATCGACGCGTCATCCCGATGTCGAGGTGTATGCCAAAGGGTGTGTTCCTTCGCACAGATGCGATCAGACCATCGGATCGCAAATTAACCCACAGGGCGCGATCGACGGTCAAGACCGATCCGAACCGGGGTTGCACCTGATCAAGAGGCACCGGGAGCTCTATATAAACCAAATTTGGAGAATCATTTCATGGATCGAGAAAATTCGAAATTCACATAGCATCGGCATAAAAAAGTCTTGAGAGTTCAAAACACTAAAAGTTCGAAGTGTCTTGTGATTTGTAGTGTTGCTATCACAAGACGTAAGTCATTGTATCTTGGGAGGCGATTGCCGCCTTTAACACCGTGAGCGGGGCAATTTCGTCTTAAAGACAAAGAGTCCAACTCTTGCCTCGACTTTCTTTACTTCCGCTCGATTTTAAGGGCCATTCTAAGATACACCATCAGCTTTTCCAACAAGTATACAATTCCACTGAACTAAATATATGATAAAACATAACCAGGTATAAAATGACATTTCACTAAGTATACAATCCCACTGAACCAAGTATACAAATCCACTGAACTAAATATACAATAAATGAAATAACTGAACAACACTTTTCAGTTTTGAAATGAAATAACTGAACAACACAATTGAAGTTGATGGGTTCTCTCTCCCTAAATCTCGGCCAACTAAAAAGGTAAGATTTTATTTGCCTTAAAACTAAATATTAAATGACATTAACACCCCTACTTAAAAATTTGATGATCTACACCATCCAAAATTTTAAATCAAGAGTCCATAAGTGTTCCTATGGACTCACCTAAAGAGCTTGGTCTCATTTTGATGAGGGTTCATTTAGCCGACCTCATGGGCCGAACTGAAGAAGCCCTCACTACAAGAAAACAATCAAATTCCAACAAAAAATCTAACGAAGTAGAAAATAGTTGGAATTTTTACAATTCCAACGGAAATTCCAATGCTACATTATATCGTTGGAAAATTCCAATGCTAAAGAAAACTGTTGGTATAAGTTGTTGGAATTTCCGTTGGAATTTAAAATTCCAACATCACAACAAACCGTTTGGAAATTCCAACAATAATTCCAACGGTAATAAGATCGTTAGAATAAACCATTGGAAATACTGGTGGAATTTTAAAAATTGCAACAGAAATTCCATCGCTAAAACATATCATTGGAAAATTCCAACGACAATCAAAATGTTGGAATTAATCGTTGGAATTTCCGTTGGAGTTTTTAATATTCCAACGGAAATTCCAATGGTACAACAAGTTGTTGGAAAATTCATGTTTGGAAAGTTTTAATAGGGGTTAAAAGATTTGATAGTATTATCCATATCAATAAAATGTATCTTCTCTTGGAGTCAATCATATTAAAACTACATAGTTAAACATGCTTGACTTGGGACAAATTGATGATGGGTGACCTACTGGGAAGTTAAATATAGTAGACAATGAGATAAAATGATTGAACATTCCAATGGATATATACCATTGGAATTACCATTGGATTAAATTCCAATGGCATAACTCCGTTGGAATAACCGTTGGAGTTTTTTCCAACAATTATATATATATATATATATAGGATTTGGTTCAAATGAGACCACCCTCCCTAGGTGAGACAGTGTGGACTCATCTTACTCATTGATCTTAAAAAATGAAGGGATGTGATTAATTAAGTTTTTTTAATTATTTTCTAATTTTTGCTGATTTTAAGGGTAAGATTGTAATTTCATAATTCAAATTAGTGGTCCCAGCAGATTTTATGGGCTGAAATTAACACTGCCGGATTTTGTGACGGATTTTAAGGAACCTGTTTTCTTTCCAAATATTTTTATTTTACAACATAGTTAGGGTTCTTCTACTACATAATTAGACATCAAATAATGCATATTTAGTTATTTTGTTGGCACTGTTTTACGAAAACAAGACATAATTGAATATAATGTACTGCATATATAGTTATACCACACTGCATAAATAGGTTCAATATAATGTATATTTAGTTATGAAAATGGGATGTTGCTTTTGGAAATTATAAAAATGGGATGTTACATAATGTACTGCATATTTAGTTATTCCACAATGCATACATAGTTTCTAGATAATACATAGTTAGTTGATTTTGTTGCATAGTTTATGACGTCTTGCATAGTTGGATATACTGTAATACATATTAGTTTTTTTACGCTACATAGATAGTTTTCAGATAATGCATATTTAGTTGAGTTTTGTTGCATTTTAGTTTTCGAACTCACTGTTCGTTATTTCTCTGTAATATTGCACCAATTTTTCTTCTTTTTCCTCTGTAATTTTCATGAACTGTAATTTTCGAGTTCTTCACAATTTTCTTTGTTTGCGTTAATGGAGGAATGAGAGAGAGAGAGAGAGAGAGAGAGAGAGAGAGAGAGAGAGAGAGAGAGAGAGAGAGAGAGAGACGTGAGATTGGGAAAATTGGGAGATGTATGAGAGAGAAAGAGATTTGATTCCATTTTTGTAACTAACTTGTTATGTTATTTTACCCTACTACCCTTATATTGA
This sequence comes from Rehmannia glutinosa, assembly GCA_016081115.2. NCBI lineage: Eukaryota > Viridiplantae > Streptophyta > Magnoliopsida > Lamiales > Orobanchaceae > Rehmannia > Rehmannia glutinosa. Next base: position 16,615 of record JABTTQ020001844.1, on the reverse strand, counting down.
TTAAATTAATATTTTAATATATTTTTTATCCATTAAATCATACCCATTGATTAATAGTGGGGGATGGTTGAGATTAGTCCATTGTGTCTCACCTAAAGACATGGTCTCACTTGATCCTCCCTTTCTCTCTCTCTCTATATATATATATATATATATATATTCCAATGAATATACCATTGGACTAAATTCCAATGGTTTAACTATGTTAGAATTAGTGTTGGAAAATATGTTGGAGTTTTTTCCAACAGTTGTATATTCCAATGGATAAATACCGTTGGAAGTACCAATGGAATATTTTTCCATTGGAATTTCCATTGGAATTTTGCCATTCCAACGGCCATTTTACCAACGATGCATTTATTGTTGGAATTTCCGTTGGAATCGATAATTCCAACAGTAATTGGCCAAATTCCAACAAATTTTTTCCATTGGAATTTTCTTGTTTTCTTGTAGCGCCTGCTAATGGGCCGACCTGAAGAGCTGATGAGCTCTGCTAATGGGAAGATCTGATGAGCTCTGCTAATGAGAAGATCTGATGAGCTCTGCTAATGGGAAGAGCTGATGAGCTCTGCTAATGGGCTGAACTGATGAAGAGCTGATGAGCTCTGCTAACGGAAGAGCTGATGAGCTCTGCTAATGGGATGAGCTGTGAGAGCTTTGCTAATGGGATGAGCTGAAGAGCTGAGGAGCTCTGCTGATGGGCCGAGCTGAAGAGCTGTGAGAGCTCTGCTAATGGGCCGAGCTTTGAGAACTTTGGGCTAAGCTGTGAGAGCTCTGTGATGAGGGTCAACATTGGATGACCTTATGGGCCGACCTGAAGAACTCTTGTAATTGGACCGACCTGCCGATCTGGTTAGTAAATTAGGGTTACAGAAGATTCGATCTTATCTTAATTATGATTCTGTTACCAAATCGTAACAAACTCCGTATTTTTCGGAAACCCTAATTAGGGCAAAGTTATAAAAACCCATGTCCAGGTTCATTCTTACCCTAAGCACACTTCTTATTCACTTTTATATTTTTTCTTCTTTCTTGCTGAATACTCTTGACTTAAGCATCGGAGAGGACACGACGGAGCAACCCTCTGGCCCCCTTTTGTGCAGGTCGACGACGGAGATCGGTCGGAAGATAATTTTAGGGAGGCGGAGTAATTTTGGAATCGACCAATTGACGAAATCAACTCAACAGTGGTTCAGCCAGCTCCCTTCGGGCTCTATCGAAAACTTTGATGACTTCATTTCGACGTTCCTCAGTCAGTTTACGAGTTGTTGCAAATACCAAAAGGTACCCTTAACTTTGTTTAGCATTAAACATAGGGAAGGGGAGGGTCTTCGGATTTATATACAACAATTCTCGACTGCAAAATTGGAGGTGCCCTCGGCTAATCAAGAAATATTGGCCAATGCCCTAGCTCAAGGGCTGAAGGATGGTGAGTTTTTTGAATCTCTGGTAATAGAACCAGCCAAAACATTTGATGAGCTGTTAGCTCGGGCGGAAAGGTACATTAACTTGGATGAGGTAAGGAAAATGAAGCAGGAAGAAGGGGAGAAGAGGAGAGAAAGAAGGGAAGATCGGGAGGATAAGGCACCACATAAGAAGCCTAAGCCCGAGGCAATGGGTGGACGACCGAGGTACGAGAAATACACACCGTTGGCCCTACCTCAAGCCGAGGTGCTCATAGCTATTGAAAGGCATCCTGACCTGAGGTGGCCAAAGGCACATGCGGAAGCACCAATGAAAGCAAAGTGCAAGGAATATTGCAGGTTCCACAATGAGTACGGGCATACAACGGAGCGGTGTACGCACCTTAGGGATGAAATCGAGAGGTTAATCCAAGCGGGACACTTAAAGGAATTTGTTTACGTGGATAGGTGGAAGGAGGAGCGAGCATAGGAGAGAGAGGACCTGACCTCACCTCCACCTCGGCGGTGATCCAAATGATAGTCGGAGGACCAGTAGAGGGGGATTCAAATTCCAAAGAGAGCTTAGAAAAGCTATATCCGAGCAGCAGCTCCAGATCGGGTGCATGAGCCGATGAAGGTAGAGCAGGTCGAACCAGGGCCAAATATCCAGTTCGGACCGAGTGATAGCAAGGGTGTCGTAACTCCCCATAGTGATGCTCTTGTGATCACAACCATAATTTCTAACTATGATGTTCAGCGAGTATTTGTCGATACGGGGAGTTCGGCGGATATCTTGTTCTATGAGTGCTATATGAAGATGAACCTCCAAGTCGGCTTGGAGTTAGTGGATATGTATGATCACTTTACCTGTCTCTCTAGGTAAGGAACCTAGCCGTAAAATGAGAATGATAAGGTTTTTAGTAGTTGATGCACCCTCTTCGTATAATGCAATGTTGGATAGGCCATCATTAAATGCTTTCCAGGTTGTGGTTTCTGTGTATCATTTGAAAATGATATTTCCGATAGGAGCAGAGGTTGGTGAGGTCGATGGGGATCAATATATGTCAAGGAAATTGTATGTAGAGAGCATTCAAAAAGTTGTGAGGGGGAGTATTTTTGATGATGATAAGAATAAAGATAAGATTATTAAGCTGGAAAATGAGCCAGTTGAGTATGTGCAACCAAAGGATGAACTCATGTCTGTAGAGCTAGTACCGGGAGACCCTGATAAGGTCACTAAGGTCGGGAAAGATTTATCAGATGAGATGGAAGAACTAAATGGGCGATAACTCCGGCGGGCATGGAATAACAATAATTTAAAGAAATAATACTCGTAGGATTAAAGATATCTATTGTAATGAAGAGCTTTTTTGGCGATTTGAATGGAATTGATCTACTTCCCTAAATTATGTGTTTAAAAATAACTTCGGAAGAAAATTGACAAGTATTTGGAGCTCAGCTCGAACTAGAATCCAAATACTTGGGGCCACGAGACCAAGGCAAGGAACTCGGTTCAAGCCAGCTTCCCTAAAAGCAATTGACAAGTATTTGGAGCTCAGCTCGAGCTAGACTCCAAATATATGAGGCCACAAGGCCAATGCAAGGAGCTCGGCTCGAGCCAGCTTCATTTGAAGAAATTGACAAGTATTTAGAGCTCAACTCGAGCTAGACTCCAAATACTTGGAGCCACGAGGCCAATGCAAGGAGTTCGGCTCGAGCCATCTTCCTTTGAAGAAATTGACAAGTATTTGGAGCTCAGCTCGAGCTAGACTCCAAATACTTGGGGCCACGAGGCCAATGCAAGGAGCTCAATGTTCGCCTATATTTTAGCTTCACCGCAAGTGTACGGTGTTCGTTATCGAATAGGGTAGCAAGGTCGTATCCACGGAGACTAATAAATCAATAGGCTAAGTATTGAACCAAGATAGTTTTACTTTTATTTAGACGATCAATATTTGATGGTTGTTGTTTTGAGATTAAGACAATTTAAATCACTAAAACACGAAAATAAGATAACACAAATGAAAGAAGTATCAAGATGATGAAATGGATTTCCGAGTTAAGGTTTCGATTAATAATCCTCTTGTTGTCCGATTAAATCAAAGCCAAGGTTATTATCAATATTCCTATAAGACGATCACAAAGCTATTTTATCCCCCTCTCGAGATGTATATAAAACGTAGATTGAAATATCCATGCTAGCATCTCTACTCAACAATAGATACACAACTCCCAAAAGCATCAAAGATCAAATGTCCTCACAATATTCGCAAACCTCTCGATTCATGCAAATATTCATGTCAAGTACTCAAGATCTAATATTGAAACTCATCTCTCGAATTATGAATCAATATATCAAACAAGTTAAATCATTGGCCAAGTGATAAAACAAGAATAAGAACAAAGTACTCAAATAGGCTTCAAGACAATAACTTCAACTAAGATTAAAACATTCAACAAGAGTTCATTAATCTACTTCCAAAACCCGGAAATCACAAGAGTTTAGCTACACATGATTAAACAACTTACACACAAAGTGTTCAAAGTCATTACAAATGAAACTAAAAGAGTGAAACTAAAAGAGAAGCAAGAAAACTTAGGAACGCCGACAATCTCTCGATATATCTCCGTTCTTCAAGCTCCGATGCAACCCGATTATCTCCTTGATGTCTCCTTCCAAGAGTTGACTCTTGTCTTGTGTTGTAGATCCCAAAATGCCAGAATTCCCCTTGTGTGCCCCAAAAAGCCTTTATATACTCCCCATCATGTTTAGGGCTTAATGTCTTTGCAGACATGGGATTCAGTACAGACGCACGGGTGGTGCGCCTACGCACGGGTTACCCGTGCGCCACCTGCTGGAATACCCCAACTCTCTGTAGGGCGCACGGGTGGTGCGTCGGAGCACGGCCTACCCGTGCGCCACTCCTGAGATATCCCGACTCTGCTAGGGGCGCACGGGTGGTGCGCCCATGCATGGGCTACCCGTGCGCCATGCTGCAGCCTTCAATCAACCTTATACGGGGTGCACGGGTGGTGTCTTGAGGCACACCTAACCCGTGTGCCCCCTGTTTCTTCCGTGAACGCTCAACTTTCGCTCTTTTAGGCTTCATGTTTCGTATATCCACTCAATTCTCCGCGTTTCTACTTTACTTTCCTCATATTCTTATTCAATTAGCTTCAAATATCATGAAATTCCTACAAAATAAGCAAAGTGTAATGTCTTTTCCACAAGGAGTGAGTATGTAACATTTAACGCGAGTATATGCATGTTTACTTATCATTATAGCTCGAAATACACATCGAAACACATGTAAAATTCACACTTATCACTCAACTCGAGCCATCTACCTTTGAAGAAATTGACAAGTATTTGGAGCTCCGCTCGAGCTAGACTCCAAATACTTGATGCCACGAGGCCAATGCAAGGAGCTCGGCTCGAGCCAGCTACCTTTGAAGAAATTGACAAGTGTTTGGAGCTCAGCTCGAGCTAAACTTCAAATACTTGGGGCTACGAGGCCAATACAAGGAGCTCGGCTCAAGCCAGCTTCCTTCGAAAAACAAAAAAAAATATGACAAGTATTTGGAGCTCAGCTCGAACTACAATCCAAATACTTGGGGCCACGAGGCCAAGGCAAGGAGCTCGGCTCGAGCCAGCTTCCGTATAAAAAAAATTGACATTTATTTGGAGCTCAGGTCGAACTAGAATCCAAATACTTGGGGCCACGAGGCCAAGGCAAGGAACTCGGCTCGAGTCAGTTTCCGTATAAAAAAAATAAAAAAATTGACATGTATTTGGAGCTCAGCTCGAACTAGAATCCAAATACTTAGGGCCACGAGGCCAAGACAAGGTTCTCGGCTCGAGCCAGCTTCCCTGAAAAAAAGAGGAAAAAAAATCGGTAGAACTGTGGAAGATTTGCTTGACACGCTCCCGTATTGGTGGATTATTTTCTCAAGTACAATACATAGATACATACGATTATATATAATACATCTAAAACCTAAACTTATATATTTATTTAGGTTTTTTGTAAGATATTTTTTATTTTCAATGATGTTGTCCAAATTTGTACTCCATGTTAAGCTTTTCAATGTATTGATTATCTTACAAATTTTGTTGTGTATTGTTCGAATTTTTTTAGAAAATTATGATCGGATATTTTGTATTTTCCATATTTTTGGTAAGAAAAAATAAGATAGGATTTATAATTGTCCAACAAATTCTTTTTTGGTAAGAAAATAAATAAAATAAGTAATTTTTTGTGAATAGAAAAATTAAATTGTTAAGTATTAAATTATGATTCAGAAACATATGTTAATGCAGTATTTGTAACCTAATAAGATAATTGACTTTTTTTTGTTATTAAGCTAAATATCAAGGGTAGCTTGTAATTTACCTTAAAAAATTTATGTTTTGCTTATAAGAAATTGTTACAAGATTTGCTTTGTCTAATTGCATGTAGATGGAGCTTAAGCACTGTGGAAACTTTAGCATCAACTGCTATTTGTAACATCATACACTCCATATTAGGTGGACATGATCATAATGGATGACATGGTTGGAATAAATGATGCAGCATGCAGGTGAAACTAAGTGAAACAAAAATAGTAGTGAAGGGAAACATTGAGAAATGTGATGAAAAAGTGGATTGATAATTTGATACTATTGCCTTTTGCAGAACCCCACTCTGTACTCAGAAAATCGAATATCCACATCGAGTTCTCTGAGATTTTTCTACGAGATGAGTTGCAATCAAAAAATTAAAAAATTTCTATAGGTGAGTTCTCTGAAATCTTTCCCTAAGTTCTCTGAGATTTTTTCTAGGAGTGAGCTGCAACCAAAATATTTCTACAAACAACTTTTCTGAGATTTTTCCACGAGGTGAGCTACAATCAGAAAAATTCGCATTACTTTATTTCCGATTCTAGCCACACGCCAATTCGCCAGACAGTCAAATGTTTTTGGGGTCATCCTACACAGAATCCTCCGCGCAATTGTGGTTTCGCGTTCAATCAAAGGCAATACAATATTGGTGATGCACCGCCACGAGATCTTGTACTGGGTACATTAGATGAAATTAAAGAATCAGAGCGATTTATTGGTTCTATAATGATCCCTTTTGGCTGTAGGAAATCAGGATGTGCAACGTTGCTCGTCATTATTGAAGATTTTTGAAGAGGTGTGGTTTTTTTTTTTTTTTCATTTTTCTCTTTTCATTAATTTTTTTACTGATGAGTTATTTTAATTTTTTTGAATCCCTTAATATTTTGGTCTATAATTGATTTTGGTCTATAATTGAAAGTGAAATAGGGATTTTTATATTTTGATTCATTGAGTCTATCATATATCTTACCACTTTGTTGGAGTAGAGTTATCACAATTTAGATATTTAGGCTGAGTAATATAATAGAGCTTTTGATGGGAGAATATTTGCTTGTATTGATTTTTCTCAAATTTTGGCTTGATACAAGATGAATCAGATACCCCTATTTATACTAAGACAACTTTCTAACCAATGACTAAGATTTATTTGATATAATGATTATGATTCATCTACTAGAATTATATTCTAAAATATTCACTTTCCAAGAAGTTTCTGCAAACTTTTTTCAAATAATATCTAAGATATTTTCTCAAAATATTTCTATAGAAATTATAGAACTTGGGCCTTTTGGGCAACGATAAGTAGGGTTTACAAAAGGCAAAATTATTTTTAAGTCCTCTAAATGGACGTGCTTGGAGATTTGGTTCTTTTTGTTTTTTGACTTTGAATTTAGTCTTTTAAGTGGGTAAAAGTCAGATTTTTAGTCATGTTACCTGCTACAGCAGGTCAAAGTTACTTATTAGGTAATTTAGGTTTACGTGGAATATCTTTTTTTTTTTTAAAAATTAATATTTCAATTATAATGGATGATATGGATGCTTATTAGGCAATACACTTGACGAAAATGGAGGAAAAAATAAGAACAAATCCAACTTAGTATTATAATTATCCCCCTAGGCATTACAAATATGAAATATCCCCTTGAGGCCTTGAGGTTTTTACTTTTACAAATTACCCCCTCAATAGGGTGCTATTTGTAAAATAAAAAGCATATGTCAAGTGGGTATTTCTAATTCTGAAAGATATATATATATATATATTTTTTTTGTAATTACGCTAAACATTAAGATTAGTATTTGTAATTATAACCCTTATAAGTATCACAAAAACTTATATGAGACCGTCTCACGGATCTAGTTCCGTGAGACGGAGCCCCAAACCCGCGACCCGCAACCCGCGACCCGCGACCCGCAACAAATCGGTCTGATATACCCAGCAAACCGGCGGTTTTTTCATTTCATTGTTTTGATTTTTCTCTCTACTCTGTCTCTCTCTCTTCGATTCCGCATAGGGTTTATTTCTCACATACTAGGGTTCTTTTCTCACTACACGAGAAAAACGGAGCCACCACCTCAACCGTCAAAGCGCACGCCTCGTGAAAACCGTCGCCCCTCCTCAACCGTCGCCCACGTCTGTGAAACCGTCGAGTCGAAACCGAGTCGAAACCGTCCGTAGAAGTATCTATTTCTCTGCTTGTTTTTTCATAGCGACATCTTGCATTCAACATATTTGAAAGCAAAACAAGGTATTCCTTTCGATTTCGTTTTCTTTTCAATTTTTGTTCGATCGTCCCTTTACTGTATGTTTTTAGGGTTTGGTAACCCTGCTAATTTCTGTATTTTGACTGTTTAATTTTCAGTTCCTAGTTTGTTAGGGTTTTGTTTAGTATGTTTTTTTCAAGGGAAGTATAGACTATAGGTGTTAATCAACACATATGTTTAGATGTATTTTTAGGTTTATGTATTTTCCAGGTTTATGTATTTAGTATGTAAGTTTTGAGTATCACTTTTGCCCTTACAAGTATTACTTTTTGTGTTAAAAGTATCAGTTGTTGTAAAGAAAGTATTGCATGTGTTTTCTATAAGGCTCTTCACATAACTGTGTAACACCATCAAAAGTATCACCTCTTATATAACAAGTATAACATTTTATACAACAAGTATAACTTTTTATATAAGAAGTATCACTTTGTATACAAAAAGTATAATGAGTTTTTGTAATGATAGTGTTGCATATGTTTTAAGCATGTTTTTATTTTGAGCATGTGTTTTAAGTTGTATTTCGTCTGATACGTACCATTGTGTTTATGTCCACTTACAAGTATCGCTTTTTTATATAACAAGTATCGCTTTTTATATAACAAGTATAACTTTCCATTTAAAAAGTATCACAATGTATTTGAAGTGATATATTGCTCCACATGTTTTTTTGTAGGCAATTGCAATGGTGATGATGCAAAGAATAGTTCCCTGCGGGTGAGGGAGATAAAACACAGAATGTACCAAGGAAAAAGGGTATTTCAAAGCTAAAGCTCGGAGGTCTCGTTGATAAAAAAGAGCAGGAAAAGGAAAGCAGACGAGGATGTAACACCAAAGAAAGAAAGAAATTGATGAGGAGCAAAGTGAGAAGGTTGTAAAGAAGGTGAAGATTTCAGGAAAGTAACTAAAGATACGATCAAGAAAGGTAATATATAGTATCGTTAGTAATAATCTTTTTGTCGTGTTATCTCGTTAATGTTGTTTCTTGTTTGTTCTGTGAGCCAAGACAAAAAAATTGTGGCGACGAGGCTTGAAGGTGGGAAGAAGAAAGAAGCTAGGTATAAATGTATTTTTGTCAATTATTAGTTGTTTTCTATATGAATAGTGATTTGGTTTGTTAATTATTAGTTGTACATTGTTTTCTCATTTGTTTTGCAAGACATAAAAAATTGTGGCGGACGACGAGGTCAAGGTGGGAAGAAGAAGATATCTAGGTATAAATGTAATTTTTGGTAATTATTAGTTGTTTTCTATGTAAACAATGATTTGGTTTTGTTAATTATTAGTTGTACATTGTTTTTTGTTTGTTTTGCAAATAAGACAAAAAAAATCGTGTATGAGATGAAATCAAGGTGGGAATAAGAAGAAGAAATCTAGGTATAAATGTATTTTTGCTAATTATTAGTTGTTTTCTATATGAACAATTATTTGGTTTGTTAATTATTAGTTGTTTCAAAAATATCTTATTTAATTTCGGGATTTCATTTCTCGAAGTGTAAACCTCGGGAGTTGTTTGAGGTTATAGGTAGTTTAAGTGATAGACAAAGGGAAGATGTAGTAAATATAGGGTTTGGGGGTTTGTTTGAAGTTTTCAATTGAGTCATCATTCCCATGGATATGGTTAGAGAAGACGTAAAAATTTTTAATGGTACCATCGAATGTTGAGATTCGACAATTTTGCTTTTGTCAGAATCGCCGATGATATTCGGGATGTTTTTTTAGTACCTGGGGGTAATTGTCAGCCGTTGAAGAGCTTAAGCGGGCGAGTCGATTGTTTTTATGGATGAGTTGAAGAACAACTACGGCATTGATAATGATAGTTTAGTGCCTAGTTTAAGGACCTGCTTTTGAGTACGTTATCGGATGGCGGTGATGATTTCAAGAGAGTTTTTGTTATTTACTTTTGTTTGTCCGTATTTTTAACACCTAGGAGCAATAGGAAGGTTGATTTGAACTGTATAAAATGTTTGGTGATGTGAATAGGATAGGAGAGTACGACCGTGTTCGTACATTTTAAAAAAAAAATTGTGTGTTGGGGTGAATAAGTACAATGAGAATCCAAGCGCAAGATATGTCGATGGTTGTGTTATTGTGTTGCTTATTCTATACTTTCATAGAATGAAATGGCAAGGCAACGCTGAACCGAGCAGTCTACCCTTAATTTCTCATTGGGATGCCAAAAAGTTGAAAAAAAAGATGAAGGAAGAAATTTCGGTTGGTGGGCTGGGGCAAGGTGAGTGGGTCACCGACACATACCCTGTTAGCTCACGACAGAAAATAGATGCTAAGAAAAAGCGTGGTGAGAAAGAGCCCGACAAGGAGACTGATGAATCAAATGAGGACGATGAAGAAGAGATTGAGAAAGAGTCGGATGAAAAAAAGAAGGAAGGAACCGAGAAGGAGCAGCCCGATGACGGTATGGAGAATCCATCAGATTTTATAAATCTTAAGTTACCGAGAGGCGATGAGCTTTCGGATGACGAGGTGCACAGGATGGCCAGAGATGTAAGTTGTATATGCTTTAGTGATTCTGTCAATTATGGAGTATCACTTTTAATTATAATAATATGTTTTTTATTACTAAAAGTATCGCTTTATTAATATAAGTATACTATATATGAGTATGCTTTTTGGTTATATTTAAAGTATAGAGTATCAATGTTACCCATAAAAGTATTACTTTTGGCTCATAAAGTATCAATTTTAGGGATAAAAGTATTACATGTATGATTTTATATTCTTTCTTGATTGTCAATTATGGAGTATCACTTCTAACTCGTAGTAGTATGATTTTTATGAGTAAAAGTATCGGTTTATTAATATAAGTATACTATATATGAGTATGCTTTTTGGTTATATTTCTCAAGTATAGAGTATCGATGTTACCCATAAAAGTATTACTATTGGCTCATAAAGTATAACTTTTAGGGATAAAAGTATTACATGTATGATTTTATATTCTTTCTTGATTGTCAATTATGGAGTATCACTTCTAACTGTAGTAGTATGATTTTTATGAGTAAAAGTATCGCTTTATTAATATAAGTATACCATATATGCTTATGCTTTCGCAAGTATTGTAGTATCACTTTCATCCCTAAAAGTATCACTTTTAACCTTAAAAGTACAACTTTTCCACTTACTATTTTATTTTTATAATTGTAGAGTGTCCATGAAGCATTCCTGCTATTTCGGAGGAACTTCAATGTTCTCACCAGATATCACATGGAGATGTTTAACAACCTGAAGAAGAAGGCAAGGCAAGAAAAAAAAAAAGCGCAAGTTCTTCCACGATCTCCAGATGGAGAGCCGAGTTCTTTTCGGATGTGAGACTTCATGAATACATTGACAAAGTCGTGGAGAACTTTGAAAGAATGAAAAACCTGGCGATGAGATGCCAAACTTTGAGTCGCTTACTCAAGATGCAGGCCGAGGCCGACATTGAAAAATATGGTGATGAAATTCATAGAGAATTTTTTCTCAAGACGAAGGAGTTTCTGGAGAGAGTGATGAAAGAGTGTCTGGGGAGGCAGAGGAAAAGGGTGAGCCCTGGCCTGTTGCAGATGGAGCAATTTTCCATTGCCAATTCATGAAGAAAAACAAAGATGCTCTTGAGCATATGAGGAAGGAGAAAAGACATCGTGGATTATTGTTTTTTCACGCATAAACAAATAATAGAGTAAGTATCTTTGAAAGTATTTTGATTTGAGTATTAGTTTTGAATTTAGAAGTATAACTCTATGTGCATAAAGTATCATTTTTCCCCAACAAAGTATCACTATGAATTTCTGACCAGCTTTCTATTTTTTTTCAAACTTTAGTTCAAATGCCTTTGCTCATGATGGGTCTCACTATATTGCCTTTGATGGGATTTCCACATTGAACTCATCGAAGTTGATCCATGTTAGCATTATAGACGTATGGGTCAGTCTTTAACAAAGACCGCAGAGCCTCAAATTGTTTCTATTTCAATGCCCAACACTGTAAAGTACTACTTTTGTATATAATAGTACTACATTGAAGCTAAAAAACCATTTTATTGTTTTAATCAATTTATTCTTCTATAATTTGTATCTTGAGAACTTGTTTAAGAAAGTTGGAGACCAGGATAATTCACAAAATGTCGAGATTCTTTGAACAACATGATATTGTCAGGGAATTACAAGGATTTGAGAAATGTGGATTTTGTAAGATTGATTTACTTTTGCCTTTTTGTATTTACATTTTAATATGAAGCGTTAAGTATCTACTTGTTATGTGCAGATTTTTGTACCAATTTGTTATGTGCAGACTATTTTACGCATCATTAATTTTGTGGATCGAAGGTGCACTACCTTGACAATATGGTGCACCACGAAGATGCTCTGCGATTATGTGGATCCGCAAAATTGGTGGTAAATAACTCTATCTCATCGCATCACTTAATTACATTTTTGAAAATGTAAGTAGTGTTTTAAATTTAATATACCATTTTTTTCTTTTAGCAAAGAGAAATGTCAATTTTCCCAAGAAGGAAGACCCCAAAGGTGAAGAAGTTGAGGATATGTGTTTGATAATGTCCCTTTTCCATGGCGAGCAATTTGAAAAACATCGATTGTGGTGTTTTTCTAATGCATCACATGGAAAACTTCGAGGGGAGTATTTACACCGAGCCTAATTTGTGTCCGGTAAGAATTTTTTTGTTTGTGTTTGATGTTTTAATGTCTTAAAAATCCTTTGTATACTAAATTTTTTTCTTTGTGATTGTAGCCACAACAACGACGTATATCTTTGAGGCGTCGTATTGTTCAAGGATTGTGTTGCACTTTGCTTGAATGAGATGAGGGTTCAAATGGAGAAAGATGTTTTCTTTGTTGAGCGAAGAAGAGAAAAAGAACAAAAGAATGTTTTGATTTACAATGTAGAATTGATGATACTTTTATGATGTTTTCTTGGATGTTATTAGTTTGAAATTTTCTCGGATGTTTTGAGGTTTTATTATAACTTTTTGGGCGTGCATTAGTTTGATGTTTTCTCGGGATATTTTTTGCTTATGCTTTTTGGGGTAAAATTAAGTATAGGAAAAACATGTTTTATGTTTTACAGAATCGGGTATTTGTACTTGTATGGAAATGATGCATGGTTTTTAAGTATATGTAATGAAAAGTATCACTTCTTGATCTAAAAGTATCGGTTCATGCGCACAAAGTATCAATATTTGCCAACAAAGTATAACTCGAATGGTTATATTTTGTCACTTTTTCAAGTGTAATTTTACCGTTCCAAATATCGATATGTTTCCAATACTCCAATGCTTGTTTGCATCGCTTCGATTGATATGTTTGATTACTTTGAGCTCATTACAAATAAACCAAATGTATGATTCATTTAGTCATATTCCTCCTTGTACAACAAAAATACAATATCTAAAGTATCACTTTTTATGAATAAAGTATCGATTTTAATTAACAAAGTATAACCTTTTACCAACAAAGTATAACCATTTACCGAAAAAGTATATCTTTAAATTTTCACTGTTATATATGCATAAAGTATCACTTTTCACCAACAAAGTATCACTTTTTATCAACAAAGTATCAGTTTTTGTTCATAAAGTATTACCCTTCTTACTAACAAAGCAACAAATAAATATGGTCAAAGTATTAATCCAAACAAACTACAAAACAATATAATCAATTTGATACAAAAGTATTCAGTCGATTACTAAAACAATCTAGGATTAGGAGTTTTGGAACCAAACTCCTTTGATGGGTGTGTGTCGGACGTTTCACCGCTTCTCTTTTTCTTGTTTTTTTGGAAATGCCCTTTTATCCTTTGTTTTCTCCCCTTTGTAACAGATCGTGCCGGATCCAAAATGCTTGTAGAAGAACTTGAAAGATCATTGCGCTCTGTTGAATCGGGTATATCTATCAACGCATCAACCATAAAATCCCCAAGTAGCCATCTTCTAAAATGGCTCTTGCATCCTCATTGTATTGGCATTTCAAAACAAGATTATAATACTTGCGTGTCATTTCATGTCTCCAAGGAACGCAATCATTAGGCTTTTCCCACAATTCAGTTTTTGCAAACTTTGTCCATCTTTTAGCGATGTAACAGTCCGGAATTTTGGATATAGAATGCATATGTAGCACTCTTAAGTTTGTGAGAACAAATTAAACCACACTCTTCGTACTTTTTACAAGAACAATTAATCAAAGTATGCAAACAATCATACACCACACGATGACAACAATTATCACCATTTGATGAAATGTCATAAACCATTAAGTTCTGTTCAACCTCAACAGTGCTGCAGTTGGTAGATATACTTTTAATAAACTCAGCCTCAAAATCCTTAAAAATTGTTAGTGTATATACCTCTGCAGCATGCTTCAACAATCCGGACAATGGTAACACTGATTTTGGAATTGATCTTGAGCATTGGAATTCATTTTCTTTCTCAGTGTTTCTCCAACGCTTTATGGCCGCTTGGAAAATGTCATAGAATTCAGTTAAAGTTGTTGTTTTCTTGGCATTGAATCCTATTGCATTGTTCGTACTCTCACTCCTTTGCGAAGATAATATTCCCGCAGAAAAGAAATCTTTGCTTAGCGCGGTGCACCATTTCTGCTTCAAATCATACATACGTTTAAACCAAGAGTCATCTTGCAACTCGTCTTCGCAATATCATAGATTTCAACAACTTTCAAAGTCATTTTCATCAATGCAACCAGTCAAACATTTGTTGAACATCTCCTTGAAAGAATTGTTGTTTTTCACCGTCAAATCGACTTATGGCATTTTGGTGAAGGTGCCACAAGCATAGTCTATGCCTTGTTTGAGGGAAAACCTACATAAAAGTAAAGTGAAAAATTAGAATTTAAAAACAACCCTTCATTTTTCTCGAGGCAAAGTATATGTTTTATGAAGTAAAGTATCATATCTCATTACTAAAAGTATATATCTTCTCGCTTCGCATATCGCACCTTTTCAATAGCATTGCTAATCGCTTGGTCTTGATCGGTGAACAAAGTTATAGGATATTTCCCACCCATTGATTTCATAAAAACTTGGAACAACCATTCAAATGAGTCACCTTTTCATCGGAAGAAAGCACAACCGAACATTATATTTTTCCAATGATTGTTTACCCCAACAAAAGGAGCACAAATCAAGTTGTACTTATTCGTGCGATATGTCGTGTCAAATACCATAACGTCACCGTATATCTTGTAGTCTTCCTTCATCATGGAATCCCTCCAAAATACATTACTTAATCTCCCCATATCATCCAACTTCACCCTAAAAAAGAAGTCTTGTTCTTCTGTATCTTGCTGATATAATATGTCAATCAAAGTTTGTGCATCGCCACCTTCTATTGCATCCATTTTCAAACGATTAACAAAATTCAGGTGATCTTTCAAAGTATGGCCAATGGATTCTTCTCCTCCCGCATTATGAACCATATATCTCAGAAGATCGAGTAGCTCTCATTCCGCAAGTTATCATATCTTCAATGGCTTTGCCTTTTTCACTCGTAATGACCCTTTCCGAACGATGTAGATGACTCCATTCCTTTCTAGTTAGTGGATGATTGTGGTCTGTCACATGTTGTAGAACTTCATAAAGTCCATCCCCATTTAATTTTACACGCAATGAAGCTCTGCATCCCGTGCGTGTAACATTAGTCTTCTTTTTTGTTGTGCTAGCAGTGTCCTTAAATCCAGAAGCAGAACATACAAAATATTTCTCAATGACAACACCCACTTGATCGAAACGCAAAACAAAACAGATGTAATCGATACTTTGTATAGGAAACATAATACTTCTATTGATAAAAGTGGTACTTGTTATGTGCCAAGAAATACTCTTCTTTGAATAATAAAAAAACTTGTCAAGAAATGTTATAATACTTTTACGGTTAATGTGATACTTATTATGCACAAAGTGATACTTTTATGTTGTAAACCAATACCGTAGACTTTCCGGTAGTTGATTTCCGTACACCAACCCAACAAAGACGAGCATGATCACAATATAATTTATGCATTTCTTTGATTGTTCGTCGTGTTAAATGGAGAAGAGAACCACTCACATCAAATCCACCACTATTGTTTTCTGCATAATTTTCTATAAAATCATTTTTGTACTTAATATTGAAAATAACAAACAATAAGTAACCATTACCTTCATCTTCAGTGGGAAATATGTCACTTGCATCTTTAAAACTAGTAATTTCATCAGTTTCATCACTAGAATCAATAACAATTGCTCCAACTGAAATGTGATACATTATGTCAGAAATATGATACTATTGATACAAAAAGCAATACTTTTTACAAAGAAAAATAATACTTTTAAAACTTAAGTTTCAAATATGCTACACATTACCTTCCTTTGATTTTTCAGTTTGTGGTGCAGTACTGGTAGGTAAAATAAGAATTTCATCTACAAAAACCAAAGAGATACACATAAGAGAATGTAAAACTACATGTTTTGGAATTGATACTTCTCACAGAAAACGTAATACTTTTCCAGGAGAAAGTAATACTTCGTGGCGGAAAAGTAATACTTTTCAATGTAAAATTAA
>JABTTQ020001843.1:0-50000 GCA_016081115.2 Rehmannia glutinosa | reverse complement strand
TACCTTTAAACTATATTATGAAATATGCAACACATTACCTTCGTTTGATTTATCAATATTTGGTACACCACTAGTATCTAAAACAAAAACTTCATCTACAAAACACAAAAATTACATTTTAAAACGCAGCAAAGATTGTGGTTAACATTCAAAATCGCGAAATAGTATTGTTGTATGAATAGATTATATTACCTTCATCGTCACGAGCATCACTATTCCGCATTGTTCAAATGGGAGATGGTGTGCCTTCGTGTGCTTCAAATAGCGGAGATGGGAGGAGCTTGTGTCGATCAACGTTCTTTCTCTGCGTGTTTTTCTGCGTGATTCGGCGAGCCGGGAGTTATCTTTATTGGTCGGGAGAGTCAACGCCATTAGTAGGGCTTGAGCCGGGAGTCGGCGGACGTTTTTTTTGGGCCGGAGCCTGGAGCAAATCGGGTCGCGGGTATGGGGCTCCGTCTCACGGATCTAGATCCCAGTGAGACGGTCTCATAAGAGACCAGCTGTATAAGTATACACATAAGAACATAATTTATGTCTTTCTCCCCCAAATTTTTTTTTTCAAACTAAAATAATAAAGCTGGTTGCACAATTTCTTTTTGGTTGAAGAGAGCTCTCCGTAAACAAAAAATCACGTTCCTTCAAGAAAAATTATCTCTTCGAAACATTGTCAAAAAAACATGTTTGCCGCTTCTAAACATGGATTGACTTGCATGGTCGGTTCGATGTGGCAAACATATTATGAAGTCGGCAAAATATTTGCGCCACAAATTTCTACTAAATAATTATGAAAATATCTAACATTACTAGTAGTGGACCCCTGTTTACTTGGGACAAATAAATAAGGTGCTATTTGTTGGAATTGGTTTTAATAAATTGGGTTTTGACCCGATTTTGACCATTTACTTAAGTGAGTTCATTTATTCGTTGTATGAAATAAATGAGATAAACGTAATCTACACCGTGGTAGATGAGTTTAGCATTTTGAATTTCTCAAAACCAATGTTGGGTGAATGAGAAATAAATACATGGAGTTAGCCACTTAAAATGCGTTTTTTTTTTTAAAAAGATTATAAAAGGGTGGGAATATGGAAAGCCATATCCCACATAGGAAATATAGAGCTTCACCACTAATAAAAGAGTAATCAAGTGGAGTCATTTATGGTACACCCTAGTGGACATAGTCAATTTTGACTAGCCTTTGGCTAGCTCAAAAAGCACTAAGGAGCACCGTCCAAGCCGGAGTTGGGCCCGCGCACATAGTCGCATTGGGCTCTTTAGAGGCGCACTGTGCACTTCGTACGCATCCTCGTGAGGAGCCTTAAAGTTTTGTCAAATCGAACCAGGGTTCGGTCCAATGGCTGGACATGTCTGTTCGCTGACGGGGCGCCATGACTGACACAACTGTCCAGGTGCAGAGGTGTATGTCAAGGGGTGTGTTCCTTCAGTCAGATGCAATCATGACCATCAGATCGCAGTTGTTGACCATAGGGCGCGATCTGACGGTCACGGTTGATCCGGACCTGGGATTGCACCCAGTCTGAAGAGGCACCACTCTATAAAAGCTGTCGTTGTATCTTGGGAGACGATTGCCATATTCCGTACGCACCATGAGCGAGACAATCTTGTCTTAAAGAGAAAGAGTCCAACTCTTGCCTTGACATTTATTTTCGTATCGAAAACCTGCTCGATTTTTTCAGCCATTCGATATACACTACCATTTTTTTCAACACTATTGTCCTATAGCATTCAACTGGGAATAGTGCTATATTTTGCTCGGAAGTTTATAAACCTTTGCTATCAATTCATACTATCGGCCGAAAATAAAATAGACACTAATTAATAAATTCTTCGTTTTTCTATTACATGTGCAGATAAATTCAATATGTTCACTACTTGTAACTTTGTGTGTTTCAATTAAATTAACTTTTTACTTTTGTACTTTATTCACAAATTAGATTTCAAATAAAATACAACTATTGTTTAATTAGAAAAACTCCATCAACTAACACATTAATTTGGAGTCTTAATCTTATTATTTCGAACGGAATTGTTCAGAATACTCTTTCAATTCACGCTCAACAAACTTATATAAGATTATCGGCATAGTTAAGAGGGTGTGTACTAAGCTTATTTAAAAGAGATATGGTAATTGTACAAAATAACCATTTAGAAAATGTAAAAATTAAAAATAGCCATCTTTTTCAAACACATCTTTTTTAGCTATTTTGGGGTGTAAAATGACATACATACCCTTCTAGCATGTTTGTTTGATATTTGAGTTATTTCTCTCTTTCACTTTTCTCTATGTATCTTCTTACTCTTTTTTTTTCCAAACTTTTTTTAAGAAATCGAACCTGTATTTTTTATTTTTAAATATGCAATATGGGTATTGAATTATAGATATCAAAAAGAGGATTAATTTGATATATTATACATGCAAAACGGATTTAAAACGAAAAAGTTATGTGAATTCAAAGTTTTTTGGAAAAAAAAATAACTGGGTATGATGTAACTCGAATTCGAGTCACTGTAACTCGAATTCGAGTGACTGTAACTCGAATTCGAGCCATGTGTGACTCGAAAAAAATACACATGACTCGAAACAAAAAACAATTAAAAAAAAACAATTAATTATTTGCGACGATATTTGTCGTCACACAAAACACAAATGTCGTCGCAAATAACCAATTGTTTTTTTTATTTGGAGTTAGTGCTACTCGAATTTTTGCAGCATTTGCGACGACATTTGTGGTTTTTTGTGACGACAAATGTCGTCGCAAATAATCAATTGTTTTTTTCTTTTTTTAAATTATTTTTTGTTTCGAGTCACACATGACTCGAATTCGAGTTACTGTGACTCGAATTCGAGTCATGTGTATTTGTTTCGAGTCACACATGACTCGAATTCGAGTTACAATGACTCAAATTCGAGTTACAGCATACCCAATTATTTTTTTTTCCAAAAAACTTTGAATTCACATAACTTTTTCGTTTTAAATCCGTTTTCCATGTATAATATATCAAATTAATCCACTTTTCGATATCTATAATTCAATACCCACATTGCATATTTAAAAATGAAAAATACAGGTTCAAATTTTAAAAAAGTTTGAAAAAAAAGAGAGTAAGAAGATACATAGAGATAAGTGAAAGAGAGAGAAATAACCCAAATATCAAACAAACATGCTAGAAGGGTTTGAATGTCATTTTACACCCCAAAATGGCTAAAAAAGATGTGTTTGAAAAAGATGGCTAAAAAATATATTGATTTGTTGAGAATGGCTAAAAAAAAAAAAAAAAGCTGGCTCTTAAAAGATCTTATAAGCTCCTACATCTTATAAGATCATTTTAAGCTTATAAGATGTTACATCTTATTTTAAAAATAAGTTGTTGAAGTGTTTGGATAAAATAAGATGATAAAACTTTAAAGTAATTAAATTGGTCAAATTAAAAGAGGATGTAAAATAATTTTTTAAAAAAAAAGCATTTTGGTATATATATATAGTCATTGAATTTTGTTTCTTGAAAATGGTTTTTCCACAACCTCATATTTGAATTTTGGTCTAAAAAAGAACACATGGGCTGATGGGGTCTCTAAGGTAGAACCTAAATCTCCTACTCAGACTGATACAATTTGACTCCAAGAACTTGGCAAAAATATACACGGCTCAACGCCAAATTATTTCTTATTAGCCCTTAATTATTGTTTATTGGGTTAAATTACAAATTACTAGCCCAAGAAGCCCAAACTACTATACAAAATTCCAGGTATATTTTGTCATCTTCTCATCATTTGTAAGTTAAGCTTATCTTAATTATCTAAATCTATGTACTTTTGGACTAACCTAGAATTTATAATGACAAGAATTGGAGAGGCTTCCTTAAAACAACCCAAAGACTTTTCTAATTGTCTATTCATATTGCAGGCTAGTTCCCTCGGAAAGAATGCTCCCAATATGTGAACTTATTACCAGCTCAGGAGTTATTAATAATTTTTGGTAAAAAAAAAAAAAAAAAAAAAAGAAAACGAATAAAAGGAATTCCAACAACCACATTGTATGAACCAAACCATATAAAGAATTTTAATAACAAACGATAATCCAAGTACTAGGCAAGTACTATCTTATTAGTTACACAATCAAAACTCAAAAGGGGAATTTAATTATTTGATCTGATATTTAATATAAATAACTTATGTCATCTTAGAATTCTCCAGAATGGTCTAAATTAATCTTTTTGTTTATTTTTCAATAATTATTAGCAATTTAATATTTGTTGTTTATATTTGTTATCTTTAGCCCTCACCAAATCTCGTCTCTTTATATATTAGTTGCTTCATGTGTAGAATGAATTACATCTTATCAAAATTATTTTATAGTATTTCTCCAAAAAAAAATTATTTTAGGCCCCATTTGGATGGAGGGATTTGAAATCCCAAGGGATTTCAAATGAATGGATTTCAAAGTCCTTGGATTTCAAATCCACTACATTGAAATCCCTTATTTGGATTTGTGTGGATTTGTGGAAGGATTTTAAAATCCATGGATTTGAAATCCATTGTTTGGCAAATCATTTGAATTTTCAGTTTTAAAAATGAAACTTTTAAAATGTGTTGAAATCAAATACCAATACACATCCTAAGGAAGTGTTTGCAATCACTAAAAAAGTGCTTTTTATTTATTGGCTTAAAAAAGGCACTTTTTTAGGGGATTAAAAAAGCACTTATTTTAGGGGACTAAAAAAAAGCACTTTTTTAATATTTGCAATTGTCAACTTATACTCATTGAAATGAAGAGAAGTATAATAATAAATCTACACCAATATAACCCATAAATGCAATCAATATTCAGCTCGGCCAAAACGAAAGAAATATAATAATCGGTTTCAAGTTGCTATCAAAGCATTCACTAAACAAAATAACAGATTGCTACCAAAGTAAGTTGTCAGCCATTTAGCACAATTTAGAACAAGTAGATTCAAACACAATTAAGAATTGATAAGAAAATAAATCCACTCCTTTTTCTTTTCATCCGCAAGGACTTTCAACAACTTGAACTCCTCGGATCACCATTCATCGACTTTAAATGCGACTTTAAAAACATCATCACTACTAAGCTCGGGTATACTCGACACAACATCATGTATCTCAATTCCACTTGGTTTCTCTTCATGTTTCTTCTTGCTAGCCAAAAACTCCTGAAATGAAGTAGCAATTGCACCTACAACTTCAATTAGAGAGTCTTTCTTAAACTTTTTTTTCTTCTCAAACATGGAATCTGTTGAGCTTGATGGTCTTGCCCGTGCTTTTGAATCTGATGTATGAGCTGAATCTACTTCAATTTCCACTTCCTCACCCATTGCTTCGCTACCTTCTTGAAAAGTTTCAAAGACCTTGACTTTGTTGCTCTATCTTTTCCACACAAAAGAACAATCTCATCCCAATTCTCTATCATTTTATTTTGCATGCCTTTTGCATCTGGATGTGACTACACACAAATCAAACAAAAAATAGAAAATTTGTCATCTATGTGAATTTTTCATTCATATACAACGAATAAAAAAATCAGAAAAACTAAAAAGGCTAGTACAATGTGTAAACAATTAACACTCCACCATAGACAGATAATTTTAAAAAAATACACTTCCCAGGTTTCACATTGTAATTATGACTACAAATTAGTTCTCTTGAGAAATAGGCCAATCACAAGCAATAATACAAAGTGACAATTATGCAAACATAAAGCTGTGATGTTTCAGAAGTTTATATTTTCAGTTTTATGTTTATTGGAGATATTTTACTATTCACAATAACATATGCAACATATATATAGGCACAAAACGAAGTGATATATATATACATAATAAATTTCTAACCTCAACATATGAAGCCCAAGAACTCCATTCATCTGTTGTGACGACAATCATTTTTCTCTCTTCATCCCATGCAAAACCACTTTGCTTGGTTTGGATATCTGAAACAACGTTAAAATGCCTCTTCCAATTTTTGAGTCTGTTTTTTATGTTGTCTTTTGTCAAGTTCAGATGCAACTTTGCATTTAAATACGTCGCAAAGACTTGCAAAGCTTGGGGCTTCAAGTATCACCATCACACTTGTATCCTAAAGCCATTTGCTCTGTTAAGATAAGTGCTAAATGGCTGTCCATCTCCTTATTCCAAGATACGTATGGTTGTTTGTACTTGAATGCTGAAAATATACATTTAAAAGAAAAACTATAATATAAGAAATGTCAATTAATTAAGATAAAGATAAAGATCAAAAAGGTTACCTTCAACATGCTCCGTTGAAGCATCACATGTGGAAAAGTTACCCTTAGATGCTTGCATATCCATGGACATAGCTCTGGCTTTATCTGAAGCTTTTACTCCCCTTTTCATCTTGCTAGTCATACTCAATTCTTTATCATTTAATTTCAAATTTGTCAACATAAAAAATTAATAATATAAAGTAAGAACTTCTTCAAGGATAAATATGAATGACTAACAATATTATAATTGACTATGCATATTAAAGATAATTTCAATATCCATATAATCAAAATAGTACTAAAATTCACATCACAATAGAAGACAAATTATGCCATAACTTTTTAAAAAACTCGAAATGAACTATTGTCGTCGAGCTTGATACTCCCAATACATTTGTTGAGCAAGATTATCACGAAATGCTGTCCACTCAGGTGTAGGTCTGACAATTCTTATTTGGTCTTCATCAATGGAATCGTCATCTTCCATTCTAGAACGATTGGCTAAATCTCGGTCCACTTCGATCAATAGAGGATCAATAGGCATCTCACCACGCACAAAATTATGCTAAATACAACATGCATTGATGATTCTTATTTGAGTCTTTAAACCATAGAAGCTTGCGATTCGCAAAAATAGCCCATCTTTTCTTTAGCAAACCAAAAGTTCTTTCAATTGCATTTCTCGAGAAGAGTGTCGAAGATTGTACTGACTCTTTGAAATTTGTTGGAGTATTTC
Source organism: Rehmannia glutinosa (assembly GCA_016081115.2). Taxonomy (NCBI): domain Eukaryota; kingdom Viridiplantae; phylum Streptophyta; class Magnoliopsida; order Lamiales; family Orobanchaceae; genus Rehmannia; species Rehmannia glutinosa. The sequence continues at coordinate 42,998 of JABTTQ020001843.1, read as the reverse complement.
CTTTCCACTCATTCAAATGGTAACGAGTCCCCTATATGGGGCAAGAAAGCCTGGACCATTTGTGTAACCCGCATCCACGAGATAATATTGGTCTAACAAAGTTTACAAGAACAAAAATCAAATACTATATTTAAATATTATAAGATAGGACTTGCTAATAATAAAAGTTTAACCTACCCTTGAAAACTCTTAAGCCATTAGGTCTCTCAAAGCATCACGTAAGACTCGTGCATCGAAGCGGACCCTCCCATCCGGGTAGTGCGTAGAGAAATTTCATATTAGCATCACAAACTCCTAAAACATTTGTACTTATCACACCCTTCCTATTTCTATATCTCTCGATCTTACTCGCTAGAACCGTGAGCTCAACAAATGTTCCATCTAAGGCCCCCACCGCATTCTACAAGAAATTATAAATAAGCCTAAGGCATAAATTGAAAATTATATTCAATAGAGTTAATAATATATTATTACCTAAACCATTTCCATCTCTCGGCGTCTCGTTCATTATATATCCAATCGCTTTGTTGCTTGAGATAAAGCTTTCCAATTTTCAACACCGCACGCAATCTGAGAATGAAACCGTCTACTTACGCTTTCTCGACCGCATACAAATGTAGTTGTGATGATCTTTTTTTTGATCATGTCCAAGAATATGCAAGAAGAGTGCCACAATTTCTTTTATTGTAACATGTCTTGAAGCAACAAGTGCACCCGCACCCTCATCACATAACACATCACATAATTTATTAAATGTTTTTATGTTTACTCGTAGCTGCTTAAAACATGCAGGATCATGACATAAGGATCTCATCCAAAGCTCCCTTTGGTGAGCCCTTTCATCATAACTCATTGGCAACTCTTTGATCAAATATTTGTCATGGTGCCAAGCTCCAAAATAGCCATTAGAGAGGCCAACAAAGATATAATGATTTACTCTCTCTTCGTCATTTTCCAAATTCTCTCTTAAACGTTTTCTATTACCATTATCCATCTGCGGAAAGAGATTAGATACTATCATTGTCACTGTAAGATTTCTTTTGGACTGCTAATTATTCGATGAAGGGATGATGTTTGAATTACCTTCAAAATATATAAAAAGAAGAAAAAAGAACACAATGTTGAAATTTGGAATATTCAAGCCCCATATAATGACTCTGTCATATTCCTAGTTACACAAACTACCCCTGAGGTTGGGTTAGTTACATAAAAAAAACTGAATAATCATTTGTGGAGATGTTGAGGGTTGCAGCCAAGCAGGGCGAAGATTCTTGGATAGCATATAACCAACAACTTAATTAGAATTATTATGGTGTGTTTTGCCATATATCATCTAATTCTTGGCAGAGACAAAGAGAACAAATGTTGTGTTATAAAAAGAAAAAGAAAGATGATGGGTTGATAATTCTGTGAGAAGAGTTGGAAGGCATCATGATTGATAACTTTAATCATTGTGTGAATTATTTTGTTGATCAATTTTGACTTGAACACTCTACTACTTGATCTGCTTCTATTTTTAGTTTGTTCCCACTCTCCAACTCTCAACTCATTTTGATTCCCATTATGGTCTGTCTCTCCACTAAAAGGTTTAGGATTATTGCAGTACAAGTGTCAAAAATTAAATGTTATAAGACTCATTATTCTATCCAATATTAAAGTAACCTGATACAGACATAAAGTAGTCAACTAGCAGTATTTTATGAAGCAATATTTATTAATTTCCAAATAGGAAGATTAGTTACTAAATGCTTAACCACAAAGATGCTAGCAATAAATCTAATATGAAGAGAAAACACATTATTATGGAACAACATCAGCTATATCACAGACAACACCAAGTTATATATGCCATATATTCTACTCAATATATATATATATATATGTAATAAGATAAGCCAAAAAATTTAAATTCCATAAACAATGAATACCTAATAGTTTCCAAAAAGTCATAAACTAGTAACAGATAATAGACCAACCAAAAAAATGTACACTCGACAAGAGAGAATCAATAATTCAGGTAGCTCACTGGTCGTAAACTTCCTAAATCACCACATCGCAAGCAATTAAATTGAAACCAAAATTCTACTTCTATGGGAATCATAAAATGGCGAAAAACAAAAACAAAATACAAAAAGAAACACCAACAAAACAGGCTGTAAACAAAAATTTGGGGGAAAACAAAAAGGAAGAAAGAAATACTTCTCTGAGTATGTTTCTTGTAGAAATTGAGTTAGCTAAAACTATGAAGCACATCACCTAGCTTCAGTTTTCTCTTGTTTGCAACCTACAAAACCCACAATTGAGTTTCGCAATCAAACTAATCAAATGAATCAAAAAAATGAAGAAATGGAAAATCAAACTCATAATCATACATACATACATACAAAGATCCCTGCTATTATGAGAAAGCAAAAAAAAAAAAAAATCAAACTCATAATCGATTCCACGTTCTTAGATTTTACTGTTCGATTTTCTTCTGAAATATTTGTTTTCAATCGATTAAACTGAGATTGATAATGATTTTTCTATTCTATTTTTACTGCAATTTTCGTAGTTCAATGGAGAGAGAGAGAGAGAGAGAGAGAGAGAGAGAGAGAGAGAACCTGAATGGCGTAACAGTGAAGCTGGGTGTGAGTTCACGTGTTGGTATGAAGAATAGAAATTACGTATGAAGAATAGAAATTTGGTGGAGTGGATTTGAAATTACTAGGTTTAACAATGGATTTGAAATCCATCAAACTAATGAGCAAAATCCATCAGGCTTCTAGAGTGGATTTGAAATCCCATGATTTAAGTTTACATCCAAATAGGTGGAGGGATTTGGGCCTGTGGATCAAATCCACAGGCCCAAATCCCTCCATCCAAATGGGGCCTTATAGTAAATGTGATGCATGTGGAAGCAACAAATAAACAAGCAACAAACAAAAGCAATACGAATCTTCGCAAAGAAACGTAAATTGCAATGAAAAAGAGAATAATCTCAAAACTTAAAAATATTCAACCTCCCTAAAAATAATAACAAAACTACTATTTATAAAATTAAACTCCTACAATAATAAAACTCCTAACTATCGAAAACTCTTAAAAGGTAATAAAATAACCTAATAATCTAATTAATCTTAAAAGATAATAAGATATCCTTAATCTTTATCTCCATTAAAATGTGTAAGTGGTCTGTCAAAAATGGTGGTCTTAAATTTTCAATTAAGTCTCTAGACTTCATGTTTCAATTGTAATTAAGTCACCTTCTCTCTCTACCTTTTCTTTCCCTTCTCTCTGAAAACCCCAGAACCCAATTTCTTTTCCTCCTTTTCCTCCTCCACTAGCCGCCCATCCCCCTTCCCTCTCCCAAGTTGTTTTATTCTCCTAAGAGAATGCAAGCCATAAAGGCAACCTCGAATGTCTGATCAGGCTGATGCACCGCCGCGAAGGTCGGCGATGGCCGGGAATTTTTGGTCGCCCGTCAAAACCTCCCGTACGATGTTTTTCTTCTATGATTCAAGATCTGGCTTTGGGCATTTATTTGTGGTGTGATAAGGGTGTTTTTATGCATGTTTTATGTGTCTATTTGAGTAGAATTTGAGTTATTTTGTTGTTACTTTCGTTAGTTTTTGATTGTATATTGTTTATACTACTGTGAGGTGCTTTTATTGGTGTAGATTGACAATTCGGGGCTAATTTTGGTGAATTTCGGACCATGGATTCATGTCAAAACATACCGGGGAGTTTAAGGATGCAAAAACGCCCGAAATCCCAAGCCAAACGCGTCATTTTGGAGCCTTTTTGGTCCAACACGGCCAGGGGGTGTCGGGCAACACGACCATGTTCAAACAGGGCGAAAAATCACATTTTTTAGGCTTGGACAGACTCGAACACGGCCTAGTCGTGTCGTACAACATGGCCATGTCGTACAACATGGCCTGGCCGTGTCGTACGACATGGCCATGTTAGACCAATTTTCAGCAAAATTCAAGCAGCACGGCCAGGGCGTGTCGGGCGACATGACCGTGTTCGGGGGACTTTTTTGCAACTTTTCCATGCGAAAATTATGGAAAACTCACCAACCAAGCTTTTTAACCACTTTTGTACACCTTTAACACCCTGTTTTGCTACAACATGTCCCCATATTCCCTCAATTATCATTTGAATACAAGAATTCACCAATTGGAGCATTTGTTTAACAAAGGATGGCATTATTAATGTGTTCTTGCACAAAAATAATGTCTATAAAAGCCAAGAATATGAGTTGGGGGAATCATTCATTAATTCAAGATACATTGAATTCATTAGATTCATAGATTCATTAAATTCATTAGACATTGGAGATCAAGAGGTCTTGGAGGAGTAAGCTTGTAGCAACATTGGAGAAGAAGGCTTGGAGCAACATCATCAATCAAAAAAGAAGTCAATTGAGATTTTGAGAAAGATAAGTACACCATGTCTACAATACTTAAATCTTCTTGTGTAATTTATTCTTTGGTCAAAATCATGTGTAGCTAAACTCCTAGTGTTTGAATGTAATGAACTCTAGAATGGATTTGTGATTAAGGTGTGTATGTTTTTAATAAAATCTTCATATTTTGTGTGATTCACTTATATTATGCTTCGTTCATTCGAATTGATATTTGCGTAATATTGATTTGAAGTTTATTTTTCATCCGGGAAATCGAGAGATTCATGGTGAAATAGAACCTATATAAGTGAAAAGAGTTGCATGCAATCCTAGATATAGGACGACATAAATCTTCTAGATTAGGGTCAAACCTAATATGGGAATTCACAAATCATTGTAATGTTGTCTTGGGGGTTTTAACTAGAAAGAGATTTCAGTTAATCAACTTGAGATTAGAAGTTTTTCGCCTTGAGAAAGGGTTTAACTTAAATTGGAAATTTCTACGGTGCACAAGACATGAGATTTTATTAAAAGAGGTTGGTTTTTGCTTAAGGGCCTACGGTTGTATTTTTAACTTGTCAAATCACAAAAACATTCTAGAGGGATTTACATTCAAACACATTTCTATCTCTTGATTTCTTATTTTACAAATCTTTCTTCATTTTTACAATTTATAATTTATTTTCCTTTTTCATCAAACAAAAACTCTGAAAATTGTTAGATTAAATAACAAAAAGACGATAATTATTAAGATTACAATCCTCGTGGGAATGACACTCGGTACTCAATAATCTATACTATAAAACGATAGGTGCACTTGCCTACGGTTTTAAAGGTAGCTTTTGAGCCATCAAGTTTTTGGCGCACGTCATCTAGCATCGTAAGGCCCACTGTTGCAGCAAATAATTTTGAAATCAAACCGAATGTCATTCAAATGGTGAAACAATTTGTTCAATTTGACGGCCTACCGGACGAAGATCCAAATAATCATATCGCGAATTTCCTCGAAATTTGCGATTCCTTCAAAATAAATGGAGTCTCCGACGATGCCATCCGTTTACGCCTGTTCCCATTTACTCTTCGGGGACGGGCTAAATAATGGCTAAACACTTTACCGAAGGGAACAATCACAACGTGGAGCATTATGGCAGAAAAGTTCCTTCTAAAGTATTTTCCACCCGCCAAAACCGCACGATTGAGGAATGAGATCTCTTCATTCACTCAAGAGGACGATGAGACCTTGTACGACACTTGGGAGAGATTCAAGGAATTGCTGCGGAAATGCCCACATCATGGCCTTCCCATTTGGATGCAAGTCCAAACATTTTACAATGGGCTACTCTCATCGACGAGGCAAATGATTGATGCGGCGGCGAGGGGGACGTTGAACAATAAAACACTCGAAGCCGCCCAAGATCTCATAGAAGGAATGGCCATGAATGGCCATCAATGGCAATGTCATCTGTCGAGGTAAACCTAACGAGCAGTGGGTGTTTATAATGCGGATGCGGTGGTTACACTAGCCGCACAGTCGAAGCTTTGACCCAAAAGATCGGCGATCTAGCGACTCTAAACCACCACCACCGCACGTTTTATCTTGTGAAGCTTGCGGCGGATTGCATAATCATCAAGACGCCCACACACAATACCTCACGCGCTGAACATGCTAATTACGTTGGGAATCAAGGCGAAATTACCCAAGTAATCCTTACGGCCAAGAACACATATAATCCTGGGTGGCGACAACATCCTAATTTCGGTTGGGGAAATCAAGGCCAACCACGACCTAATCCCAATCCCGATCTACACACGTCTCCGGTTTCACCAAATCAAGGTAAGCCTAACTTGGAAGATCTTATACAAAGTTTGTGCAATCGGAGATACCCGATTCCAGGCGGTGGAAACATCCTTGAGAAATCAAGAGGCATCTATCCATAATGGAAAACCAAATAGGCGATTGCGAAGATGATTTCAGAAAGGCCACAAGGTAGTTTGCTTAGGGTAATCTGAGCCAAACCCAGGAACACGTAAAGACAATCACCATCGAGTTTTCCACATGAGCATGATTATGCCAATGCCGCCATGCGAAATATGTGGAGGATGACATGCCCAAAGAAAATCTCACGAAAAAGGAGGTTGCGAACACAAGCCCAAGATCCCTAGAAGTCTAACCAAGAAGAAGATAGAAGGGAGGACAAATTTGGTAAGTACCTTGATTCTTTCAAACAATTACATGCCAATATTCCATTTGTTGACCCTCCTTCAAAGCATGTTAGGGATCTTAATGACATCATTCCTAGTGAAAATAAGCTTAACAAATTATCAAATGTGCAATTGAATGATAAATGTCCTTCCAATGAACTACCACAAAAATTTAATGATCCGGGAAGCTTTATTACCCTTGCACAATTGATGGTTTTACTGTTGATAGGGCACTAGCCGACTTGGGAGCTAGTATCAATGTGATGTCTTATGAAACATTTAAGCATGTGGGATTAAGTGAACTTAAACCTATTAGGATGGACATTCATTAGGCGATAAATCGATTATACATCCTGAGGTATTATTCATGATGTGTTAGTCAAGATTGATAAATTCGTGTTTCGATCGATTTCGTTATTCTTGACATGCATGATAATATATAAGTTCCCTTAATTCTAGGACGTCCATTTTTGGCTACCGCAAAATCTCTCATTGATGTGCATGATGGAAAACTTATTTTGAGAGTAGGGAGTGAACAAATTATCTTTAAAATTCCTTGAAAAATCCTATAAATGATACTTGTTTTCCTATAAACTTGATTGAGACAAGGATAAATGATTCTTTGCTTGATATGTCTTCTAATAAATCCTTGAAAGTATGTGATATTCAATGTGTAAAAGTTTCCACAGATAAATCCCTATTTGAGAATAACATGCGAAAAATAGGACCATGAAGGTCAATTGTTCGAAAATCGTCACGAGTGGCGATGTTGTTCAAAAAGATAAAATTTTTCATAAGTTCAAGGCTCCGCCCGATTAAATCTTCACATTAAGGTGAAATGGGCCAACTATACGACGTTAAAGAAGCGCTACCCGGGAGGCAACCCGATGTTTGTGTGCAATTGTTTTCAATTATTTTTATTTTATTTTCTTTTCTTTTCTTTCAAAATAATCACAAGTCCTTAGAGTCATTTTCAAATCATTAAAAAAAAAACTCTTGAGATTCTTCTTGGTTGTCCTAATTGGGAATATTTGAGATTTCACGGTATTCGAGTTGTGTGTTGCTTAACTTTGATTAGGTATGAAGATGCCGTTGAAGGTCGCGCACCAAAACAACCCAATGATCGTCCAACACCGATTCCACTATTGTAGTAAGGTCGTATTTTTCTTTTTCCACCTCTTTTATATCATTCTAATTTCTTTGCTTTTTGAGTGTTTGGTGTGTGTTTGTCCATTTCTTTCTTTCATATTGAGGACAATGTGAATCTTAAAAGTTGGAGGTGGGTACAATAACATTTTCGGAATGCTTGTATGCTTGTTTGTGAGAGATGTGATTTTTATTTTTTTTTAACAAATTGAATGTTTGCTAGTCAATAACTTGGCCCAATTATACCTACATTAACTTGTTAATTTGTGTTTTCAATGTGAAGCAATTGATTGTCTAGGATAGATTGACGTGGATGCAGGCAAAATTTTGATGAGATTTCTAACACCATAAATACTTGATGTGTTAAGGCATATACGACGATACCTAGCGTTATGAGCGTCTGGGAACTCGTGATTTAGTAGTGGTTAACTAGTTGTTAAACCAAGCTTGCGAATAAAAAAAGAGAAAGAGAAAAATGAAAAAAAAAGAAAAAGAAGAAAAAAATGGACCAATCGAGGTTATACTCCTCTATTTGTTGTTGCTTAGTAACTAGGAGCATTCATGAGCCCCATGTTTGTCTTTTACGTAAAACGGCGACACAAATATGAGTATAGGAAACCACCCTAGGAGGGTTTGAACAGAAATTCAAAATTTAAACCTAGTGGAAGCATGCTTCGAAAGGTCCTAAAAAAAAAAGAACGAAAAAAAAGGGGAATGTATACTCCTTGACTTCTCATCCCAATAAAGTTCACGAAGCTTGGTTATATAACTAGTAGGCTAACTACAAAGATTTATTTAGTTCTTGTATTTTCATAGCATTATTGAATTGAAGTTGTTCATAACTATCAATATTTGTGGAGTGATGATTTCAAGTCTCAATAATTCCTACTGATATTACGGTCTTTCTTGACAGTCGATCGCTTTGCAAAACAATATTTTTTTTACTGAATAGTTAATTCGGGTTGAGAAGGCTAAGAACTTGACTGCTTGTGTTCAATGTGTTGAAAAAAAAAAGAAAAAATAATGTGTGTTGTGATTTATTGAATCCCTCTTTTTGATATTATGTTTTGCTTGAGGACAAGCAGAGTTCAAAGTTGGAGGTGGTTTGATAAGGGTGTTTTTATGCATGTTTTATGTGTATATTTGAGTAGAATTTGAGTTATTTTGTTGTTACTTTCGTTAGTTTTTGATTTTATATTGTTTATACTACTGTGAGGTGCTTTTATTGGTGTAGATTGACAATTCGGGGCTAATTTTGGTGAATTTCGGACCATGGATTCATGTCAAAATATACCGGAGAGTTTAAGGATGCAAAAACGCTCGAAATCCCAAGCCAAACGCGTCATTTTGGGGCCTTTTTGGTCCAACACGGCCAGGGGGTGTCGGGCAACACGGCCATGTTCAAACAGGGCGAAAAATCACATTTTTTAGGCTTGGACAGACTCGAACACGGCCTAGCCGTGTCGTACAACACGGTACGACATGGCCATGTCAGACCAATTTTCAGCAAAATTCAAGCAGCACGGCCAGGGCGTGTCGGGCGACATGGCCGTGTTCGGGGGACTTTTATGAAAAACTCACCAACCAAGCTTTTTGACCACTTTTGTACACCTTTAACACCCTATTTTGCTACAACATGTCCCAATATTCCCTCAATTATCATTTGAATACAAGAATTCACCAACCCAACAATGAATTGGAGCATTTGTTTAACAAAGGATGGCATTATTAATGTGTTCTTGCACAAAAATAATGTCTATAAAATCCAAGAATCTGAGTTGCGGGAATCATTCATTAATTCAAGATACATTGAATTCATTAGATTCATAGATTCATTAAATTCATTAGACATTGGAGATCAAGAGGTCTCGGAGGAGTAAGCTTGTAGCAACATTGGAGAAGAAGGCTTGGAGCAACATCATCAATCAAGAAAGAAGTCAATTGAGATTTTGAGAAAGATAAGTACACCATGTCTACAATACTTAAATCTTCTTGTGTAATTTATTCTTTGGTCAAAATCATGTGTAGCTAAACTCCTAATGTTTGAATGTAATGAACTCTAGAATGGATTTGTGATTAAGGTGTGTATGTTTTTAATAAAATCTTCATATTTTGTGTGATTCACTTATATTATGCTTCGTTCATTCGAATTGATATTTGCGCAATATTAATTTGAAGTTTATTTTTCATCCGGGAAATCGAGAGATTCATGGTGAAATAGAACATATATAAGTGAAAAGAGTTGCATGCAATCCTAGATATAGGACGACATAAATCTTCTGGATTAGGGTCAAACCTAATATGAGAATTCACAAATCGTTGTAATGTTGTCTTGGGGTTTTTAACTAGAAAGAGATTTCAGTTAATCAACTTGAGATTAGAAGTTTTTCGCCTTGAGAAAGGGTTTAACTTAAATTGAGAATTTCTACGGTCCACAAGACATGAGATTTTATTAAAAGAGGTTGGTTTTTGCTTAAGGGCCTACGGTTGTATTTTTAACTTGTCAAATCACAAAAACATTCTAGAGGGATTTACATTCAAACACATTTCTATCTCTTGATTTCTTATTTTACAAATCTTTCTTCATTTTTACAATTTATAATTTGTTTTCCTTTTTCATCAAACAAAAACTCTGAAAATTGTTAGATTAAATAACAAAAAGACGGTAATTATTAGTACTTACAATCCTCGTGGGAATAACACTCGGTACTCAATAATCTATACTATAAAACGATAAGTGCACTTGCCTACGGTTTTAAAGGTAGCTTTTGAGCCATCATGGTGGCGGGCCATATGTGCGACGGTGGCATATTTGTGGGAAGCGGTGTTGTCGGGATGTGGTTGTGGATTTGGAGGAGGGAGAGACCCTCTTTTCTTCGTATTGTGTTATTTTTATTTTGTCAAATCTTTTTTCTCGCCTTTTAGTTAGATTGCTAGGGTGTTTTTTTTATTTCTATTTTTTGTTGTTTTCTTTTTTTCGGTTGAAGGGCGAAATCCGTAGGGCGGGTTAGTTATGTATGTCTTGCAGTACGTGATGTTTGCTCGTGCCCGAGTGTTCCGTGTTTTGCATTCTCCCTTGAGGAGTGATGAAGTCTCATAGCGGATGAGTGATTTAGTTTTGGATTGTGATTTGGATTTGAATTGGTCTTGCCAATTTCCCGCTTGATTTCTAGTTAGTCAAGTCGACCCATGGCCAATTGATTACAATTGTCGTTGCAGTTCCGTATTTGAGTTGTTCTAAAAAAAAGCTATCATTTGAGAAGAAAAAAAATGTTTCAATTGTAATTTAGTGACTCCAAAGATTATGATAAAGAGCATTAATTAAGAACAAAATTAAAGAGAGAAGAGAGAATATTTTATAAAGATTATATATAAATAGTAAATTAACAATTAATTTAGAAAATATATAGTAAAGATTACTTATATAAGATAATACGAATTCAGGATTTCAATGCAATAGCTATAGCTACAGTCAAATTTCCAATTATAAGCATGCCATTATATGATGTGTATTTGTATATTTGGCCTTGGATAAATTGCCCCCATTGAGCTTTTGAATGCTCACCCCAAATATAAATTTCTATTTCAGATTAATGATGGAGTTGGCGGTAACCCAAAATAAAATTTTAGAATAATATTTTTAATTTTATTTTATATCTTCTTTGTTGGACTATTTTTAAATAAATGTTTAGAATTGAAATTGGTTTATGGAATAATTTTTGGGATTGTAATTTAATAGTTATTATTATTATTATTTAAATGATAAATGCTCTTTGGAATATTTAGAAATTGCGTTTTATCTCAAACCACACTATCATTTTATGAATCGTGTCACTCTTATGGGTCTTGTCATAAGGTCTCCAATACGGCCACTCAGCATGTTAGAGGTCGTAGTCGCTCCAGAAAATACTCGTAAAGCTTCGTCTCCTCCCCATCATGCTAACTAGGGGGATGTTCCAACTGGGCCTTCTAGGGGGCATCTCCAGCTAAGATTGTAGAGATTGTTCCCTCTTCCTCACAAGTGGCGCCTGACTGCTTCGCACCACCTTTTATATAGTTGATGACTCAAAATAAATTTGCCACTCTAAGCCAATTGCAGGATGATGCAGTGGAGGATTCAGAAGAACCTGTGCTGGTTTCGAAATTACCTCTAGTTGTTTATCAGTCTACTGATAACCAAACCTTGAATATTGAATTGGACATTGACAACTCGAATAATAATCTAGCTTCATCTGACCAATAGGCTCCAACTGTTGATATTACGTAGCCTACCAACCCTATCGTTCTTTCTTTGAAGGGGAAGGATTCCTTCATGGCACCCACACTCACTTGTTCAGAATAGGAAATCTTAGCAACTAAGTTGATGGTCACTTCCAATTATGTGGTAGCAGATAACTCGTCTGATAACTCTTTGTCTCAGACTCCGGTTGAGAATATGCTAACTACGCGATGGAGTTCAGCCGGTAGCACCCCACATCCAAGAACCAAAACACTAGAAGAGAAGCCATATATCAAATTGCATGACATCAAACAGAAGCTGAAAACTTCTAGCATTATAGTCTCCAGGGCAGTCGTACGAGTTGCGCCGGTTAGTGCAAAGTCATTACAAGTTATGGATATGATTGCCTCTGGGCGGATCCCTGTAGCGGAAGATTTTTACATTTATCGAATTTTTTGGGGTTTGTTCCTTGACTTTGAATTTTAATTTTGTTCCAGCTATGTAACCGGCTTGTGATTACTGTATTTTATGGATCTTTTGGACATTTTTCTCGGGATACTCTTTTTCCTCCCAATGATGGATTTTTACCTTTGCAAAGTTTTAATGAAGCCAGTGCCCACTGTCAGGCTAGCTGATCGAACATATGATCAATATTTTTTATCTTTTATTTTATTTTTCAATCTTGTGTCTTTACTTAAAAAAAAAAGAATGGAACGATCGTGTGCATGTGGTTAGGGGTGGAAAATTGTGTGGGCCGTGCCGTTATCGGACCGGCCCGATAAGAGCACGACCCGATAAGCACTAACCCGAACACGATCCGATAAGTTTAACGGGTCGAAAATGGTAACCCGAACACGATACGATAAACCCGATAACCCAGACACGGCCCGTTAAGCCCGATAAGCAATTTTATTTATATTTATAATAATTGGCTTATTTGAACAAGTTAGAGCATTGGCTCGTTACACCATTTACCAATATAGTATAATATTATTTTTCCTTCAAATATTTATCACATATAAAGCCCCTTAGGAAATTAGAATGAGAAGAAAATGTGTAAAAAAAAGATATTATGTATGTTATCGGGTCTTATTAGGTTGGCCCGATATGGACCTGATTTCTTATCGTTCTTATCGGGTCGGCCCGATAACGGCCCAAACCTGATAACACTTGGCTCAAACCCGATAATTTCATGTTGTATTTATGTCGTGCTATCATATCGTGCTTCAAATTGCCACCCCTACATGTGGTGATGATACTGTGATTAGTCTTTTGGTATATCCATAGAATCAAATAATATTAAAAACCTCGACAGATAATTATTGATAAAATCTTTATTTTTAAGAAAAAGGAAATTCATAATATCAATACGGTCCAGTACAATCCAATATCTTGTTAAATTAATTAATTTTTAATAAGTTGGGAGTAGTGGTTGGAGAGGAGGGGATAAATTTCAAAGAAACTGAAAGATACAAAGTTTGAACCCTGGTCAACACCCTTACAAAAGGTGAGCGATACCACTTGAGCTACAAGCTCGTGGTATCTTGTTAAATTAATTTAAAAATATTATGAATTGACAAATGGTCTGGGATTTCACCATTAGTATAAGTCAAACATAAATAGAGAAAAAAGAAAATAATATCACCATTTACTAAATAACTAAACGAACCTTAAAAAAAATTAAAAGAAAAAACTAAAGAGATTCCAACAACCACAATGCCAGAAACCAACCATATAAAGAATTTTAATAGCAAACGACAATCCGAGGGCTATATTTTGTTAGCTAATACAGTCACAAGTCAAATTTAAATAGTAAATCTAATTAATATTTAAATTAAATAACTTATATCATCTTAGAATTCTCCCGAATGGTCTAAATTGTCCTCTATTTTAATTTTTAATATATTTATTATCAATTTATTACTCTGTATATTTGTTTTTTGGTGGGGTGGCACACGAGTGGGACTCAATTGCCCTGACCAAATATTGTCTCTTTATTTTAGCTGCTTCGTGTGTAGAATGATTTACATCTTATCAACTTATTTTGTATGTTCGAGTGCTAAATATTCTGCAAAATGTCTGTCAATAATGGTGACCTTAATCTTTTTAAATAATTCTCAGATGTCATGCTTTGATTGTAATTTAGTCACCCCAAAACCTTAGGCCAACATTGTGGATAATGACACCTCTAATTTGTTATAGCTACCAACTACAAGGATGGATCACAATATTTAATTTAATCGGGGCGATATTAAATTTATTTTGTCGTAAAATTACAAAATAAACCTAAGGTTTAACTTAATTACAAAAAAAAAACTCAGTTATTATTTAAATTTACAAGTATCCCTTAAGGTATTAGAAATGGACTAGATTTATTTTTTCAGCTCCTTGTTCCACCATCCCATATGAATAGCATGTACAATCAACATGTTTATTTCAATGTCACATATTAATTGTTCATCCAGTTAAGTGGAAGTAGAACTGGGATTGTAAACGATTCCAGTTGAGCTGAGTTTTAGCTTGTTTGCCAAATGTAATGTTCGTTTAGTTTTGTACATGTTCGAGCTTGCCTTAAGCTTGATTCACATTTTTAAAAGTTTATTTGTGTTCGGTTGATAAAACTATTTAATGTTCGAAATTATTCATGAACATATTCGTATTCGAGTTCGTATCATTACGTGTTCGTGAACAATCAATACAATTTTATTCACGAACTATAAAAATAGACAAACACAATTAACTTTGTTCATGAACATATAGAATAAGTGTTTCAATTTTTAAATCAGGTATTTTAAATTAAATAACATTGTTTAATTATTAGTTAAATCATAATCGAGCTATTAATTGAGCAAGCCAGCTTGTTCGTGAACAATTCTAAACAAACGCTATACGAGCTTGTTTATCAACATTTATAAACGAACACTAAACGAACATGTTCACAAGCTATATATTAATGAATGAATATACAATTGTTCAAGCTCTTTTCGTTTATTAAATGAGTCCTAAAAATTAGTTTTTTTATGTTCGTTTAACTAAATAAACGAACGCTACCCGAGCTTGTTCACGGGTTATTTGCTGAATCTTCTGTTTATTTATAGCTCTAAGTTGAACAAAAAGTGGATATGAAAGTGGAATAGAAAATCTAGCGGTGTGAAAAAACTCCTTATAGTTTGTAATATTAACAAATTAATATTCCATCTTGAAGGTGTAATTTATAAATAAAAACAAATATTAAGGGGGTATATAACTAGTTTTTTGTAATTAAATTTTTAAATATATATTTAATAAAAATACTTTCTACTTTGAAAATGACACTTGACTCTAAAATTTTTGTACGGCAAAGACTTTCACTTTGGCCTTTTTTTTTTTTCACTTTGGCTTTAATTAAACAAGTACAACGTCAGTTTTAAAAGACATCAACCGAAACTTCAAACACACAGAGAGACAACCTGCAACTCTCTACCCCTCAAACAAACTTTGCTGCCCTGAAATTTTTGCCCATTTTGATTAATGCACGTCATGCATGACGGAAATTATATGCATGGCCCTGTTTTCTTTTTCTTTTTCTTTTTCTTATCTTTTTATTTATGTATTTATTTATTTATTTAATGTGTTATTCTGCCAACCATTTACTTGTCCTCATCAAATAGACATGGAAAAAATATTCTTGTTCTGATTTGAGCAAAATTTGCAAGATCTTTGGATTTCAACATTGTTTTAGGCAAAAACGTCCGTTCATAAATATATTAATTATCATTTATTTAAAATATTTATTTAATCTCATTAATTACACAATATTATTAATTATTAATTATTGGGTTACAGATAATCCAGCCTACGCGGCCTGGATCCGACCCACACGCCGCTATTTTCTATGCGGCCCATCAACCCAAATATAAAAAGTTTCTTCCATCTCATTTGTAAGCAATCGATCGACAATTCGGTATTCTCAATTGTTGCCTTTTTGCTACGAATTTTTTCTCCTTTACGTGCTGACTTAAGCGTCGAAGTGGTACTTCCCAGGCCGTCTAACACCGAACAAGTTCCTACCACATAATATTTTCAACTTTGGAGAAGATGGTTTGGATTTTTTTCAAAATCCTTTGACTTGGAGTGATCTGCTTTATTGAGCAGTATTATTTGAATATTAACTCTAACAGAAATTAAGTAGATCTAGAGACCACATGTACCACAAGCTTGTAGCTCAAGTGGTACCGCTCACCCTTTGTAAGGGTGTTGACTGGGGTTCGAACCCGAGTATCTTTCAATTTCATTAAAATTTATTCACTCTCCTCCAACCACTACTCCCAGCTTATTTAAAAAAAAAAATAGAGCCCACAAGTCTTGCCCAGGTATTTCTTTGAGAAGCAGATATATAGCTCAGTTTGCTATATAATGACCACCATAGTTAATTCACCTCTTTTATATGTATAGTGGATCATAGCAATAGAACAGAAACTATGCTGGATATTTGACTTTCAGAAAAATAACCATCAGGTGATCAAAATCTTGAACACTTCTTTTTTTTTCTTCTTTTTTTTTTTTTTTTTTTTTTTACTTTTGAAACACCATGTAAATGATTTATTTGTATTAATTAATTTTCTCTTTTCTTGATAGGTAACTTGTAAGAAATTTAAGAATAACTTTTTTTTTTTTTTTCTTGGTTAGAGTCAAAGAATGCATTAATGTTTTGTATGTCTTAATTAATTATGAAAGCATGCATGATTAATTAATGATGAATGGCTTGATTATGTGAATCTTGGAAATGAAAATTTCATTGATCTTGAAAATGATGGTATGAACGGTGGGGGTGGGGGAATGGTTTTCGAGCAAAAAGGGGTTGTACTATTGATTTATGATCTGCACTAAATTGTTGAAAGTTGCATTTTTAAATAATGGTCAAAAAATTTCCACTCCTATTAATTGGTAGCATTTACTAACTTTTACAGGTATCTGAAGCTATCTCTCTCTCTTTTTGTGCTTTATAACAAGTATATTTATGTTGTACTTGCATTTCACTTTTTGTCCATTACAAACATCAACGTTGCCTTGGAGTTTCATTATCACCTTTTTCTGGTACATTTATCTCTGTTACAAGAGCAACATTTTTTTTGGTTTGTGTGTGTGTATTTGAGTATAGAACCATGTAGTGATTATTTCTGCTATTTAAAAAACCATGCAGTGATAGTGATTAAGGGTGTAAACGAGTCGAGTCGAACTGATTCAAGCTTGTTTGAATTTTTGTCCAGCTTCAAAAATTATGTGTGAGTTTGATTTGATTATTAATTGAGTCGAACTCGAGCCGAACTTTATATTTTATCGAACGAAAATTTTTGTTTGAGCTTTATTGGTTCGTTTTAACGGTCAATCTCAGTAGCTTGGTTTGATTTTCACCCATAGCAGTTATTCTTAATTTCTGCTAATGTAAAATCTAAAGTAGTTTTTCAAAGTCTAACATTCCTTTTTTTTTTTTTTTTGTTTAATAATCAGAAAATGGAGAACTTGAAAGCACCATTCAAAGGTATTGGTAAGGATGTTGAAGGAAGATTATCTTGTTATAAGCAGGATTGGATTGCTGGAATTCGTTCAGGATTTGGGTACTACATATTTCTCTTTAATTATTATTGAACAATTTTCAGTTTTCAATAGAACCAATTTACTAAAAAACAAGAAGAAAAAGATAGTTATATCATATTTTAATGAAAGTTTTGGTAAAATATTAAAGTACTCTATCTTGTTTCATGTATTGTATTCAGGATATTGGCTCCAACTACTTATATCTTCTTTGCATCAGCTCTTCCTGTGATTGCCTTTGGAGAGCAAATAAGTAGAGAAACTGGTAATTATCAACTGTCTTAATTTTGCTTAATTTGCTTTTTTTAACCTTTCCATTATACTTTTAAAACAATTTTTACCTTTTGCATTGGCATAGAGATTACCTGCATAAAATTATGGATATATAATTACAAATAAGATCCTTGAGGTTTAACTTAATTTAAAAAATATATATATCTTTCAAAATTACAAATATCTAACATATCTTTATGTTTTACATACTGCACCCTATTATTGTGGAGTAATTTGCAAATACAAACCTCATGTATTACATATACGCCATTGAGATTTGTATTTGTTTTACAAATTACCCGATGATAAGGATGCAATTTGTCAAACAGATCGCAACATATGTTAATGCGGTATTTGTAATTTTAATAAGATAACTGACTTTTTTTTCGTTATTAAGCTAGCTTGTAATTTGACTTAAACATTTAAGTTTTGCTTATAAGAAATTATTACAAGATTTGCTTAATTTGTCTAATTGCATGTAGATGGGAGGTTGAGCACTGTTGAAACTTTAGCTTCAACTGCTATTTGTGGCATCATACATTCCATATTAGGTGGACAACCTTTGATGATACTAGGAGTTGCAGAACCAACTATTATTATGTACTCTTACTTGTACAAATTTGCCAAAAATAGACAAGACTTGGGACAAAATCTCTACTTGGCTTGGGCTGGATGGTACACCTATTTTTTTTTGTTTGATATTCTAATTAATTCTTCAAATTTCTTGAAGATTAATTAAAATTTATAATAATTGTTATTATAATGTTAATTTTGATTTTATTGCTGGCAGGGTTTGTGTTTGGACAGCTCTATTGTTGTTTCTTCTATCAATCTTTAATGCTTGTGCCATCATAAATAGATTTACTAGAATTGCTGGAGAAACTTTTGGCATGTTGATTGCTGTTCTCTTCATTCAAGAGGCAATCAAGGTATTTAAATTGCAATAAATGTACACTCTCTAATTTTTCATGAAAGGATATAGTTACAGAAGTACCCTTGAGGTTTAGTATAATTGTAAAATATTCAGTTATCTTTCAGAATTAAATACCCTTTTATACCTAATGGTAGAGGGTATTTGTAATTTTGAAACAAAATTGGATTTTTGTTGTAATTATGCTAAAACTCAGGGATAATTTTTATAATTTACCATTTCATGAATTATAACCTTCTACTTGATCTTTTGTAATTTTGAATGAAATTGGATTTTTTTTTTTATAAGTTACCATTTCGTAAATTCTAATCTTGTACTAATTTAGTTGTAGTTTTTGAAAGAAAATTGTTTTTTTTATAATTAAACTAAACATCGAGTAATTTTTGTAATTTACCATTTCCATAAATTATAGGGATAATTACAAACCCCACCCCCAAGTAGAGGTGTCAAGCAGGCCGAGCCGGGTCAAACGATAAAAATTTTTTGGGCCGGGCCAAACAGGTGTTCGGTTCGCATTTAAGTCCGGACACGAAAATGCACTAAAAAATCGGGCCACTTGGGCTGCTGATTTTCGGGCCTAACGGGCCGGTCAAAAAAGTCCGATTCATTTTGGGCCTCTAAAATTAAAGCCCAGTCTCTGTGCTTTTTCTTGGGTCGATCGGGACCACCTGGCTAATTACAAAACAATCCCTAGGTTTTAAAAATTGCAAAAAGAACCTTGAGGTTTTTGATTTTGTATTACATTCTTCCACTTCATAAGAAAAAGATTTCAAATTATTCCCGATATTTATAAGAATATTGCAGTTATTCCCTTAGATTTAAGACATGATTAAACTTGATGGGGCTTTTTGTAATTTTGAAACATCTCTGGTTTTTTTTTTGCAATAGCCCAAACCTCATGGGCTTTTTGTAATTATCCCTAAATTATAATCTTGTACTTACTTTTTTTCTTGTGTGTTTGTTCATATGATAGGGAATGGTTAGCGAATTTAAAATCCCAAAAGCCGAGGATCCTAATTTAGAGAAATATCAGTTCCAGTGGCGTTTCACAAATGGTCTACTTGGTATTATTTTCTCAATTGGATTATTATATACAGCTTTAAAGAGCAGAAAAGCTCGGTCATGGTGGTACGGTACAGGTTTGTAAGCTTCTCTTACATCGTCTTGTCTGTAAAACAATTGAGTTATCGTCTGAATCTGAAATTTTGCCCTAAAAACAGGTAAATTCAGAAGCTTCATAGCAGATTATGGGGTGCCATTGATGGTGTTATTGTGGACAGCAATGTCATTTGGCATACCGAGTACAGTTCCTTCTGGAGTTCCTAGAAGATTATACAGTCCTCTTCTTTGGGAATCTCCATCATTGTACCATTGGACTGTGATGAAGGTAAAATTTGGGGGCAAAATTGTTTTTTTTTTTGGATAAATTACAAAAAATACCCTCGAGGCTTGTCTAATTACAAAAACATCCAGTTATTTTTCAATATAACAAATACCCAAATAGGGGTAGGCAAAATTGCAAAGTTGGTACTGTAGCTAAAAGGCGGTCGCAAAAAGGTCTCGACACAATTTGCAAAATAGCCTTGTAGCTATATAAATGTCTCAATTTTGGTTATTCAAAATGCACGGTTTCCAATATAGCCATGTAACTATATAAAAATCTCGATTTTGGTCATATTTTCATCATATTGAAATCACGTGAGCAAAATGTAATTGCCAATTCTGTGAAACCAGGACCAAAATGGAGATGTTTATATAGTTTTAGGAGTATATTGCAAACTGTGAATTTTGCAAAACCTTTTTGCAACCGCTTTATAGGTACAGGACCAATTTCGCAATCTTACCATAAGGGTGGGGGTATTTGTTAAGTAACAAACCTTAAGGAGGTGTGTTGTAATACCGTATGGAGATATTTGTAATTTTGAAATATGACTGGGTTGTTTTGTAAATAGACCAAACCTGAGGGTACCACATTTGTAATTATATGTTGTTTCTTTAGTCGTCTAACTGGGCGCACTTGGAGGTTCGATCCTTTTTCTTTTCTCGACTTTGAATTTAGTCCTCGAAAAAAAAATCAGATTTTTAGTCCGATAACTACCTAGAACAGGTAAATGTGTGTGATATAGTGATAAAACGGAAAATTGACATGACAAAATATGCAGGACATGGCGAAAATTCCACCAGTATATATCTTTGCTGCCTTAATCCCAGCTGTGATGATAGCGGGGCTTTATTTTTTCGACCACAGTGTTGCTTCACAATTAGCACAACAGAAGGAATTTAATCTCAAGAACCCATCGGCCTATCATTACGACATCTTATTGCTCGGAATTTTGGTATCCGTTTTATCGATATATCTAATTAATTGTTCGTCTGATTATATATTTGTATCAGACATTTAGAAGATTGTTAATTTGGATAATTACATGATGTATTTGCAGACTTTGCTATGTGGATTGATTGGTTTGCCTCCTTCAAATGGAGTTTTGCCACAATCCCTATGCATACCAAAAGTTTAGCTGTTCTCAGGAAACAGGTTGGTGCATACAAATACTACCCTGAGGTTTAATCTAATTACCAAAAAAACCCCAACTATCTTTCAAAATTACGAATACTCCCTTGATGTTAATTCTATTTTACAAATTGTATTGAGGGTATTCGGTAAGAAGAATACAAATAACAAGGGGCGTTCAATTGTATTACCTTAGGGGGTATTTGTAATTTTGAAAAATTATTTTTTTGTAATTATGTCAAACCTTAGGGATAACTTTTGTAATTACCCCTTTATCCTTTGCAGTTCAACAGCTTTAAGCATGTTTAAAATGTGCTCTTTGTTGGCAGTTCATTCGCAGGAAAATGGTTCAAACTGCTAAAGAAAGTATTAAGCGTAAAGCCAGCAATTCTGAAATCTACGGAGAGATGCAGGCGGTTTTCATAGAAATAGACAAATCTCCTGTAAGTCTGAGCATACATAGAGAATCACCAAATTGTTTTTTCAAAAAAGATTAATTACAAAAATTACTCGAGGTTTATCCTAATTTAAAAAAGAAACCAGTTAAATTACAAAATTACAAATACCCCTTGTTATTTGTTTTTCTTTTACAAATTCCACTCTCTTGAGAGGTATTTCAGACGTAAATGCAAATCTTGATCAGGGTGTTAAATAATTTTGAAAGATAGCTGTAGTTTTTTGTAATTATGTTAAACCTCAGGGGTAATTTTTGTAATTATCCCCTCTAAAAACATCTCCATACTTGAAAGATAGCTGAAGTTTTATTTGTCTGATTGAGAAGCTACAACTTCTTATGTTCTCTGAAAAATATGTATAATCTTATTGCAGACGAACACGGTTGTTAAAGAGTTGCAAGACTTGAAAGACGCGGTAATGAAAACTCAGAGCCAAGGCGAAAATTTGAAAGGCACATTCGATCCTGAAAAATACATCGACGCGCGTTTGCCAGTCCGCGTTAACGAGCAGAGGGTGAGCAACTTGCTGCAATCTGTCCTAGTGGCAGCATCAGTTTGTGCCATGCCTGTAATAAAATTGATACCGACATCAGTTCTTTGGGGCTATTTCGCATATATGGCCATCGACAGCCTCCCTGGAAATCAACTATGGGAACGAATGTTGTTCCTTTTTATTGCACCCAGCCGAAGATACAAGTAAGTCTTCAAAGTG
Organism: Rehmannia glutinosa; assembly: GCA_016081115.2. Classification (NCBI taxonomy): domain Eukaryota; kingdom Viridiplantae; phylum Streptophyta; class Magnoliopsida; order Lamiales; family Orobanchaceae; genus Rehmannia; species Rehmannia glutinosa. The sequence continues at coordinate 20,581 of JABTTQ020001843.1, read as the reverse complement.
TTCCTTACTTAGTAATTGACACCGGTGATAGCGGTGCGGTTTTGCGTTTTTTTTTTTACTAATTTAGTAATTTCAAACTGAATTTTCACATGCGGTTTCAATGAAAATTAATTTCAAACTGTGGTTTTACTAAGTAAAACTAAAGGTGGTGTGTTTTTGGATGGTGGTGGCGGTTTGGCGATTTTAATAAACGAAATACATATTACAAAAGCTACACCTGAGGTTTAGACTAATTACGAAAAACTCAGTTAGTTTTCAAAATTACAAATATCCCTTTATTTATTTCTAGTTTACAAATTGCATCCTCAAGATGGGATATTGTTTGGATAAATACAAACATCAAAAGTGTTTGTAATACCTTAAGGTAGTATTTCTAATTTTGAAAAATAATTGGAGTTTTTTGTGATTAAGCTAAACCTCCGGGTAGTATTTGTAACTATTCCTAAACAAAAATTTCATGTGATTGACAAAAAAACACATATCCTTATTTAAGAAAATGCCGAAAAAAATGTAAAAAGTTAAAAAACATATCTATTTTTTTTAAAAAGAAAATGCATTTCGCAAATAAAATAAACATGTATTTTCTTTTTCAATTGTATTTCTTACCCCTTCGATTTTAATTGTAAAATCGCAACTGCACCAACGAAGCAATGTATTTCTGTTTAATATTTTAAAATAGCGGTTTTAATCGTAAATCTGAACATGGCAGTGCAGTACTGTTCCATGTTTTTCTAAAATTTGTGATCACCCCTAACCGTGTCAACTATCGACAGGGTTCTTGAGGGAGTCCACGCTTCATACGTAGAATCAGTACCATTCAGATACATTGCAGCATTCACAGTGTTTCAGTTCATTTACTTGATGATCTGCTTTGGAGTTACTTGGATTCCTATAGCTGGAATTCTATTCCCATTGCCATTTTTCCTTCTGATTAGCATAAGGCAACATATTCTCCCCAAGCTGTTTCAGTCTCACCATCTTTGGGAGCTCGATGCAGCCGAATACGAAGAAATCGCTGGAACGCCACATCGGTCTCTCAGTTTCTCCATCAGAGTACACATTTTTTTTATTTTTTTTTATCAAGATTTCAATTTTTTTAGTGCATTTTCTTGGGATATACATTAAAGGGATAATTATGAAAACTACCCCAAAGGTTTGGGGTAATTACAAAAAAAACCCAGATATTTTTGAAAATTACAAGAGCTCCTTGAGATTTGATTTGTATTACATTTTACCCACTTCATAAGAAAAAACATTTATAAAGGCATCACATTTATCGCTTACATTTAAGGCAGAATCAAATTTCAGGGTTTTTTTTGTAATTCTGAAACTTCTCTGGTTTTTTTATATAATTACCCCAAAGCTCAGGGGTAGTTTTGTAAATATCCCTATAATAAAGTTGCATTTTGTGATGAACTATGTTGTTAGGAAATGGAAGTGCCTTATATTGGAACTGTAGAAGGTGAAGTGGAAATATGTGATGCTGAGATTTTGGATGAGCTTACAACCAATAGAGGAGAGCTGAGGATCAGGACAGTGAGTTTCGGCGAGGATAGACTCCCTCAGGTTCGACTACATTCATAATTCTTCGTTTTCTATTTATGTACAGATAATTGCAAAAACTACCCTGAGGTTTAGCCTAATTACAGAAAAAATCCAGTTATCTATTAAAATTACAAAATCCGCCCTGAGGTATTACAAATAACTCGTGAGGTTTGCGACTAAACCTCAAGGGTAGTATTTGTAATTGTCTTATTTATGTATCACATCCGCATAATTTTCCAACCCAAGAAAGAAAAGAAAAGAAAAGAAACCGTATGTATAATTTTACAGGTTTTTCAGCTAAGGTTGTGGCTTTTATGGTTTGTAGGTTCATCCAAAGGAGGATGTACAATCAGAATGAGAGGTGGATTTGGTGAAAATGATGCCCTAAAGGCTAAAACTTGATGATGAGTAAAATATATGTAAATTTGTGGTCAAGAAGATGAATCACTTGTAATATTTAGTTCATGTACAGTCAGAAACTTGTGGCTGTAAGTTAAGTTGGCTAGAAATTTAGTGTAACATAGTACCAGAAGTAGCCAGAGGTCTATAAAGTTGTGTTTAGAATCTTGATGTAACAATTATAGTTTGAGTTCAAATAATAATAATAATAATAATAATAATAATAATAATAATAAAATCAATAAAAAAAGTGTGGTAACAAGCCAAATTGGCCACTTATATTTTGTGAAAAAAAAAATAGTCATGTTTTTCAAAAACATACTTTTTTTAGCCGTTTAGACTAAACATTGACGGTCATATCATTCTTGTATTGTCAATAGAGGTATTTGGCCATTTTTCAAAAAATTGCATTACCTAGAAATGCACGGGTCTCCAGAAATTGAAAAAAATGGCAAATTGGACATATAAACTCAAAAATGGCTAAAAAATATATATTTGAAAAACATGGCTAAACATTAATTTTGCTATGGAGAAGTGGTCAAAAGTCCAATGGACTCATATAAAGTTTAGCATCTAGTGCGTGATTTAAGAGGCTTTATAAAGTGCATTCATAGAACAATCAAATAATAATTAAACAATAAAATATTATATTGTGGCCGGATAAAAGAAAAACGGTATGTTAGACTTAGAAACACAACCATAGTTATGTATACTATCATTTTTTTTCTTCTTTCTCATGTTGGTTATTATTGTTTACTAAGTTTTCATATTGCAGTTATACTGACTAATGACCATGAATCATAAGTGCCATCACATTGGTTATCTTGTAACTTGGGCCACATACTTAACAATGACTAGATCAGCCTGTTGGGCTTGAAGGTCATAACTATCTTCTTTAAAGTGGGCTGAGTAAGACTTTTCTGTATAGTTTGAGGCCAATCTGTTATTAAGACTCTAGCCAAGGTTATCATTTGTGTGTTTTAATTTATAAATTTCAAAATAATATATTCTTTTGAAAATAAAGGAAAACAAAAACACAAAGAAAATAGTTATAAAATTTTAAATTAAAACATACTCTAGTTTTTTTTAACACCAACTAAAATAGTTATAAGTTCACAAAATTTCTTTACTTTACCAAAATCAAAACTCAAAAGTCTATAAAATATAATACTTCGTCCATCTCAAATTAAAATGTTTGTAATCCTTCTGGACACTCACAAATCATACTTTATATTTTTAAACTATAAACACTTTTATTTTATTTACATTTAACAAATTAATAGTTAATACCGATATAAACAATTAATTTTTTTATTCAAACGAATGGGAAAAAAATACAAAAGGGTCCATTATCCTTTCAACCGACCAGAGGAAGATTCCCTTCAGATCTGACGTCGGTTTCAGTAAAATAGTCGTTTTAAATAAGAAAGAAAAAGCGCAAGTATGATAAAATGACACTTTGCCACGCATACAATCTTATCCATAATAAAGCGCAAAAGGGTGAAAAAAGAAAACCGCTATTAATATCTTTTTTCCTCTCACTATCAGCAAAAACGAACCTATCAAGCTATCAATTATCATCAATGGCGACCACATTTTCCTCTTTCCGCACCCCCATCGTCTCCTCCGCCGCTCTCCCGGAGCCCCGAAAATCCGATCCCAGCCGCAGATCTAACAACTGGTGGGCCCCGATCTTCGGCTATCCCTCGGAGCCCGACTACATTGGTAGCCAGAGCTCCAACGCTAAGACTGAAACGGGTCACGAGGTCTCCGAAACGGGCCGGGTCAAACCCGACCGAAGCTTATTCCGCGGTTGCTTCACCGAGGAGAAGGCGAAGGAGCTGCGCAAAAAGACGATAGAGACCTCGACTTTTCACGATGTTATGTACCACTCGGCGATCGCCTCCAGGCTCGCCTCCGACGTGTCGGGGCGCTACGATAGTTGATTTTGGATTTTCCGGCGAGCTGATTAGAGTATAAATTTGTTTTTTTTGGGTATTTACTATTATTGCCTTTAATTTTTTTTTTGGTTGTTGAAATTTTAGTATGTGATTAAGTGTAGCTATCGAGACGCTTATTCGGTGCTATTTTTTGTTTGTGTGCCGTTTGATGCGTGGATCCGTGAAGGATTAATGAATCCTTTAGTCGATGTATTTGGACTGATCCTTTTGGTAATTTGATTTGGTTTTTAATGGATCTTATTTTCCTGATATGGTTTTTAATAAGCATTTCGGATTTCATTCATTTGAATACATTTTAAGTAGTGTGACAATTGGGAGAAAATATTTACATTAATCTCGCAAACCCGAACACGATCCTTGTAATTATTTGGGTCAAATGACTCAAATTTATCAATTGGAACATGATCGGTTTGAAAGTAACCCCACGCAACCCAATGACTTGCATATTTATCTAGACTTGAATAACTCATTTATTTATTGGGTTATGTGGAGTTTTTCGGTTAATTTATAAAAGAATATTACAAAACAAATTATATGAGTTAAATGAATTAAAATTGTCATTTGGGGTCAAACCAAAAAAATTGATCTGTTTTGATTGCTACCAAAATACCTCACTCCGCGAACTTGACTTTTGACCGAGCTCCGCCATGAAACTTGCAAAAGAGGGGCGAGAGGGATCTTTCCACCGTCTTTCTTTCTCCGATCTTAAGTCGAGTCTCGAAGAAGAAGAAAGAGGCGAAAGTAAATGCAAGTATGAAAAAAGAGTGATTAGGTTAAGAATGAACCTGGACTTGGGCTTTTATAGCTTAGCCCGGATTAGGGTTTCCGTAAAATCCGGGATTCTGTTACGATTTGGTAATAGAATCATGATTAAGATAGGATCGGATCTTCTAAAACCCTAATTTGCCTTCGGAGGACCTCGAACCCGATCTGACCTGTTACACCTCAGTCCATGCACCATGCTAATAGCTTCATGTCTGAGGAATCTCCTTCTGTCCTCAGAGATCACTTTTGCTCATGGAGCCGAGCTGTAACAAACTAGCCCAAGCGAGTTAGCATAATCTAAACTTAGAGCCTCAACAGATCGGCCTATTGAATAGATCTCAACAGATCAGCTGAATACATAAATCTTAGCAGATTGGCCCATCTCTCAGGGCTTAACAGGTCGACCCTATGCTCAAGGCTCGCCAAGTCAGCCTAATGCTCAAGGCTTAGGTCAACCCAATGCTTAGGGCTTAGAAGGTCAGCCCAATGTTTAGGACTCAACAAATCGACCCATTGTATTGGGCTTAGCAGGTCGGCCCGATAGGTAAAACCCTACAAATCGGCCCAATACTCATAACAATACGTCTCAACCCGATAAACAGAGCCCAACAGACCGGTCCCATAGGTAAGCCCAACAGCTCGGCCCGGTACTTATTTAACCCTTATCAATTCCTCCCCCTAACTATGGAAGAGGATACTTCAGCCATAGTTACCCTGTGCCGAGCTGACCTATTCTAGGGTTTCCCCTTCGTTTCAAATTCCTGCCTCTTCATTGTCCTGTCTTTTCAAATCTTGTCTCATAAAAGAAAATGGCTGACAAGACGTCCTTTCGGATCCCAATGCACATTCACCTCCCTTGGATCAGGCCTCGATCAACGGTCCACCTTAAACCCTTTCAAATTCTTTCTCTCTCTTACTTTTATAAAAGGAAAACCATCTCTCCATTCTCCATTTCTTCCATTTTATCACAGAAAACACTCTAGTGTTCCTAAGCTTAATTACTCCGTGACTTTCTCCGTTCTCAAAGCTTTCAAACCAGGCTTTCTCAATTCTCTCCCAGACTCTTCTTCCACCCACTAGGTACTTATTTCTTCCCTTTCTCTTTGTTATCATGGCTTCTTCTTCTTCACCTTCAACTCCCTGATCCTTACATCGCCGAGTTAGAACGATGGTCCTTGGAAACGGGTTCAGGCTCACAACCTTTCCATATCACTAAGATTCCCTCCTCAGATCTGGATGCCACTAAATCGAGTTCTGGTTCAGATACGGATTCTGGAATAATAGAAATCTGAGCTCCGAGCTCGGGTTCTCTACCAGAATACCCCCATGACTTTAGGAGACAACTGTAACTGCAGAATCGCCACACACTTCAAAATATAAGAAAAAGCGCAAAATTCCTTCTTCTTTTTAAACTTTCTTTACCTAATCACACGATCGTCCCAACCGACTTCCCCTAAATGCCCTAGCTTTCTTCGTAAGTCAGATAGAGGAGGGACTTCGGTTTCCCATCCACACTTTTATGGCCGAAGTGTCCACACTCTATCATGTTCCCCTCAACAGCTAGCCCCTAACTCCTTCCGAATCATAGCTGGTTTCCTAATACTAACCAAATATTTAGAGATAGAGCCTAGTACCGAGCTGTTCTTTGCCCTATTCCAGGTGAAAACCTCTACCACTAAAGGCCTATTCTACATAACCTCCCAAGGTGATGCCCAATTCTTGAGCAAATATCATTCTTCCAACAAGTTCTGGAAGAACAAGTACTTTTTCATCTCTTCTCCCCGAGCTTGGGGTTTTCCCATTGCTTGGACTTGGAGCCTTCCCCTTCAGCGCAAGCACAATCCCCGAGATCGGTCTCCCGAGCTCCAAGCCCTGATAAATAAGCTTACCTTAGTCAAGTATGACTTATCCCGACTTATCACTCCCTCCCTCCTGTACTACTTTGAACTGAGTCCCATTGTTGTCCCCTTAAATGATGACATTGGTAATTACATATCCTTATTTAACTTCTTCTCTTTTTACTTGTTGACTAATCTCTCTTTTCTTGCGCAGATATGTTGATGGCACAGATGGACGCTGAACAGGAAGAAGAGGAGCGACAAGCTGATGCTGGCTCCATTCCTCCCCCCACTGGTGCTACTGCTCAGGGGAGTCACTCCCTCCGAACTAGGCAACCTAACTCAGCTACCATTGTCATCGCCGACCTGACTGGTCCGACAGCTCGACCGTTGTCAAACCTCCCTTAAAGAGGCCCTCTGTTGGCACCAGCGCGGGAGGTGCCAAGAAATCTAAAACCACTGCTGCTACGCCGATCTCCTTTGTCCGCAACCCAATTCATACTCTGAACCAGACGTTCTTCACTGGGAACTCAATTTTGAAGAACACTGATGGAAGCCTTGCCTAGGGATGGCAATGGGCCGGGTTCAAACCCGCCTCGCAAATGAACCCGCCCCGCCGGGCGGGTTTGAACCCGATAGCGGGTCTCGGCGAGTCCTGGGTCCAACTTTCAAACCCGGCCGGGTCCGGGCGGGTCCTGTCTAACTAGGCCCGCCCGCAAAATTTAAAATAATAATATTATTTTTTTAATAATATTATAAAATATATTGTCATTGTACTATACTTTTTCTCAAGTGAAATTAAAACAATACATGATATTAATTATAATTCTGAAGCTTAGAACATGCAACAGATGGTTCACAAATTTCATTTTCACTGGATCTTGTTTTGTTTTATTTAAATATATTAAGACTTTTTGTTCAACTTTATACATGCAATCTCACTAGTTGAATATATTTATTTAGTTCCACCTTGTTTAGCACCTACTTGGGAGTTAACAAAGACAAGAAAACAGAGAGATCCCAATTTTGTGTTGAGAAGACGATTTGAGACAAAGTTTTTTTCTGGCGGGTCCGTGGGTCCAACCCGCCGGGTCCCGGGTCTGTTGCGGGGCGGGGCGGGTTTTGAGGCAGGGGGCGGGTCCCGGGTCTTGGTTTTCCTTGGTGGGGCGGGTCCCGGGTTTAGCCAAACCCACCCCAAACCCGCCTTACCATCCATGCCCTTGCCATCCAATATGTTCAAGGAATTGCCTAGCCCCGATCGAATCGCTCTAGAAAAAGCCCGGTGATGCCGAGCCGTAAAGCTCATTTTGCATGGATCACTCGAAGTCGAGGCAAAAAACACGCCGCTCTAATCTCCCGAGCTCGAGTGGGTTTTGTCGATCTGTGTGGTTTCCGAGTTAAATGCTTTAAAAGAAAGAACGCGTCGACGGTGAGTCCCGTGAGACCAAAATCCTTGATGAAGTCCGCCGATTGAGGGAGCAAGCCGAGGTCCACAAGGTCACTGTGGAATCGTACGAGACCAAACTAAAGGCCCTTGAGAAAGACAACTCCGACCTCAAGGTTGGAATAAGTGACCTCCAAATCCAATGCACTACAAATGTGGATCAAGCTCGAGCCGAAGTTATAGAGGTCGGTCGTCAAAGCTTCCTTATCTCCTCTGAGGGCTCTTCAATTATTCAGGCGGTTCGGGATATGGTGAAACAAGCTTTCTTGAGCTCTAAGGAGTTCATCAAGGTCCTTTCTATTAGTGCCATGGAGTACTATAGTTTCGCCTTTGATCGGTGAAGCTCGGCTTCCGGGGAAAGAGGAATCACCGAGCCCGCGACAGGCCCCAGAAGGTACTTCCCGACCCTAAGGGCTTTGTGTTCTCAACTGAAGCAGATCGTCTCAACCGAGCTCCTGTTGAGGCTTTCATTGAATCCCTGTCAGCTCCGTTTGTCCTCCACCCTGTCTCAAGCTCAAGGGGTGCTTCTTCTCATCCTCTCGTGGATCCGCCAACCCCACTTTCGAGGCGCTCCTATCCCTCTTGGTCAGTAGGGGTGGCAATGAGTGACACGACACAATAGCACGACACGAACATGACACGATTATAAACACGATTACAAAGATAAAAAGCACGATAAGGCACGACACGATATGACACGACACGATAACACAATATGAACACGAAATTGAAAATTAATTTAAATTTTCAATTATTATTATATTAAAGATCAAATAAAATAGATAACACGAAAACATGATATTGTGACACGAACACGACATGATAACACGATTTGCCACCCCTACTTGTTCGGGTAATCAAGACAAAGATCCCGAGATCGCACTCGTGGATGATGTGACCATCTCCATAGACGACCGACCACCGAGGGATGCTACCCTACTACTTATGAGTTTTTATGTTTTTTTTTTTTCTTTTTACTATTGTATATGATGTATTTGTACTTATTTTGCTAAGTAATGAATATAATTTATTTTACGTAATTCATCTTTTTCGATCTCTATCCTTTTATTTTTGCTTTCGCAATAGCTCAACTTTTATCTAATCCTACGAGTTCAACTCTTAGCCGAGCTTGGGTTCAATCAATTTTCCTCATTTCATTCATTCATTCATCATCACTTTTTTTTTTGAACTCAAAAACTCGGTGTGATGTGCTCTCGTGGCCCCAAGTATTTGGAGTCTTCCTCAGCCGAGCTCTAAATACTTGTCATTCAACTTATTCCAATTTATTTCCGAACACATAATTCAGGGAAACGGATCATTTCATTTAAAACCATAAGTAATTTTGTTACATCGGGTAATTTCAATTCTAGGCATAATACTTTTTCAAATTACTACTATTCCATGCCCTCGGGATCTTTCGCCCATCAAGCCCTTCCAGCTCATATGCACCTCTTGCCAGCACCTTCGTTACCCGAAGTGGCCCATCCCAATTCGCATCCAGCTTCCCCTTATTCTTGTTAGCATCCGACCTTCTCGTAACTGGATCGGCCGACCGAAAGGTCCTTCTCATCACCCTCTTGTTATATGTTGCCTTGATCCTTCCCCTTGTCCTTTCCATCTACAAGAATGTCATCTCCATCTTCTCATTGATAGTATCTAAGGCCTCCTTAATCATCATTTCGTTCGCCTTCTCTTCAAAAACTTGTACTTGATGAGTCTCCATCCCGATCTCTGCTGGTATAACAACATCCATTCCATACACCAAGCCGAAAGGAGTTTCTCCACCGCCTCCTTAGGATTAGTTCGATAAGCCCACAAAATCGAGCCGAGCTCTCGAACCCATGCACCTCCTGCCTTCTCCAAATGAGCTTTGAGTCTCGTACTGCAGTTCATTGGTAATTTCCACTTGTCATTGGCTTGTGGATAAGCTACCAACGTAAAATTTTGCTTGATCTTTAACTCCTCACAAGCTCGGATCCTCGCTCCCGCAAATTGTGTTCCATTATCCGATATGAGAACCCGATATGTTCCATACCGCAAGCAATATTTTGCCAAATGAACTTCATCATCAAGCATCTTCATTTATTTTAGCTAGAGGTTCGACTTCCACCCACTTGCTAAAATAATCAATTGCTACTATCAAGAATTTTCTCTGACCCGACGCTGGAGGGAATGGCCCCACTATGTCAATACCCCATTTTGCAAAAGGACATGCCGAGCTCATAGTCATGAGCTCCTCCGCTGGTCGATGTATCAATGGTGCATGAATCTGGTACTTTTCACATGCTCTTACTAGCTTCTCCGCTTCTTCTTTCAAATAAAGCCAAAAATACCCTGCCCTTAACACCTTTTTTACCAAGATCCTTGCCCCCATGTGATTTCCACAACATCCCTCATGCATCGCTGGTCGATGCAAAAATGCGTAGCTCGGATTTTCAACCGAGCTACTTCGCTCTTATTTTCTGGCAGAACTCCTCCCCTCAAGTAGACCATGATAGCCGACCTCCAGTCTTCTTTATCTTCAATCTCTCCGACCTCCAAACTCAACACGGTTTCCTTCGCCATCAGGAACTTTATCTGCTTGGCTTGATTTTCCAAGGCCAAGCTGGCCATTTTTGCCAAAAAATCTGCCCGACCATTCTCTGCACTAGGGACCTGGCAGATCTTCACCTCTTTCAATTTTCCCTCTACAGTTCGGTACGCTTCAACATACCTCTTCATCCTTTCTTCCCTAACTTCGAATTCTCCGGTGATTTGCTTATGGACGAGCTGAGAGTCCATGTAAATTACCACTCTAGTAGCACCCATCTCAATGGCCATTTGAATCCCTCTAATAAATGATTCATATTACGCCTCATTATTGGACAACTTGAACTCCAATCTTATAGCAAAATCATTTTTGACTCCTTGTGGACTAATTAGGACAACACCAGCACCACAACCCGAGCTCCCTACTGAACCATCTACGTAAATCACCCATGCTCCTTCTTCATTATCAACTCTTGTTAATTCTTAAACAAAATCCGCCAAAGCCTGAGCTTTGATGGCCGACCTGTTCTCAAACTCGATGTCATACTCACTCAATTCGATGGCCCACTTCACCAATCTTCCTGCCACCTCTGGCCTGCTCATCACATTTCCTAGTGGGAGATTAGTTCGAAAAATTACCTTGTGCGAGAGAAAATATGGCCGAAGCCTCCTCGCGGTCACCACCAGGGCTAAACCCGCTTTCTCAATTTATGTATACCTCAGCTCCGCATTCCTCAAAACCTTACTGACGTAATACACCGGCTTCTGGGATGAATGTTCTTCTCTAATCAAGACCGTACTAACGCCTTGCTCTCCCACTGAGATGTATAAGTATAAAGGTTCTCCTGATACTGGCTTAGTCAGCAATGACAAATTAGCCAAGTAATTTTTCAAATCCTCAAAAGCTCTCCCTCAAATCCTCATCCCACACAAATTTTTGGCCTTCCTCGGCACCTTGAAGAAGGGCAAACTCCTCTCCGCCAAAGTAGAAATGAATCTATTCAAGGATGCCGACGGCCGGTCGACATTGCACCTCTTTAGCATCCCGAGGTGGTGCCATCTCTCCGATGGCTCTAACCTTATCCGGGATTAGCCTCTATCCCCTCTCTCGTCACCATACACCCAAGAATTTTCCCGACCTCACACCGAAAGCACACTTCTTAGGGTTGAGCTTCATTCAGTATTTTCTCAAAGTGTCAAATATCTCAGCTAGGTCACGCACATGATCCACTGTCTTCATGCTCTTGACTAGCATGTCATCCACATATACTTTCATGTTTCTCTTGAGCTGTCCCTAAAACATTTTATCCACTAATATCTGATACGTGGCTCCTGCATTCTGCAATCCAAACGGCATCACCACATAGCAAAAAGTGCCAAAAGAGGTGGTAATGCTCACCCTCTTTTGGTCCTCCTCCGCCAATCTGATCTGATGGTAGCCCTGTGATGCATCCATCATGCTAAGCAACTCACACCCCGAAGTCGAATCCACGAGTTGATCGATTCGGGGCAATGGATAGTAGTCCTTTGGGCATGCCCTATTCAACTCCCGAAAATCCACGCACATACGCCAATCATCCTCCATTTTTGGCACTAATATCGCGTTAGATAACCATTCTGGAAACTGAATTTCTTTGATATGCCCCGCATTCAATAATTTTTGCACCTCCGCTTGGATTATAGTGTCCTTCTTAGGACCAAAATTTCTTTTCTTTTGTTTCACATGCTTGTATGATGGTTGACATTGAGCCTATGCTCAGCTATACTCGGATCAATTCCCACCAAGTCTTTTGCTGACCAAGCAAACACATCAATATTACTTCTCAGAAATCCCACCAGTTCTTCTCTCAGCTCATCAGACAATCCCTTTCCAACCTTGGTGACCTTATCGGGGTCACCCGACACCAGCTCAACCACCATAATCTCTTCATTAGGTTGCACGTGTTCCACAGGCTCATCAAGTTTGATTATTTTATCCTTATTGTTTATCATAATCAAAAATATTTGTTCTCTCCGCCTTTTGAATACTCTCCACATACAATTTTCTAGACATGTACTGATCGCCGCCAACCTCACCGACCTCCTCCCCTACAGGGAACTTTATTTTTAAATGATATACCGACAACACAACTTGGAAATCATTCAATGATGGTCTACCCAACATATCATTATACGAAGAGAGTGATTCTACTATCAAGAATCGTATCATTCTAGTTTTACGACTGGCTCCTTACCCAAAGAGACAGGTAAAGTAATCATACCTATTGGTTGGATGGTTCCTCCTGCAAATCTGACCAATTTCGTGTCCACTGATTCCAACCCAACCTGGAGATCCATCTTTCTATAGCAATCATAGAACAAGATGTCCGTCGATCTCCCAAGTATCAAAACACCCCGTTGCACATCATAGTTCGAGATCATGGCCGTGATCACGAGGGCATCGCTTATGAGGTATCACAATGCCCTTGCTATCACTTGCCCAAATTGAATGTTTGGCCCCGACCGACTGTTCCACCTTTAATTGTTCTTGAACCCGACCTAGGGTTCTTTGCCTCACATAGCTCTTCCGAGCTCTCCTCGAATCTCCTTCCGCCGGTCCTCCCACTATCATTTGGATCACCTCTCGACGAGATGGAGGCGGAGGTGGAGGTAGCTCTTCTCTTTCTCCACCCCTCCGCTCCGGCTCTCGCCGAAGTTGATTGTAACCGCACTTGTCTCTTTTGTACTCTCCATTTTTCTCTTTTTTATCAATATACACAAACTCCCTCAAGTGACCTGCTTGAATTAGCCTCTCGATCTCATCCCTCAAGTGCGTGCACTGATCTGTTGTATGGCCATATTCATTATGGAACCTACAAAACTCCTTACACTTAGCTTTTACTGGTGCCTCTGAATGTTTCTTTGGCGTCTTTGGGTGCCTTTTGATAGCCACTAGCACCTCACCCTGAGGTAAAGCCAAAGGTGTGTATTTCTCATACCTCGGCCGTCCACCCATCGTCTTGGACTTCGACTTCTTCTGGGCCTCTTTGTCTTCCCAATCCTCCTTCCTATCCCTCATTTTCTCTCATTCTTCCCTCTTCATTTTTCTTGCCTCCTCTAAGTTAATATATCTCTCCGCTCGAGCTAACAGCTCATCAAAGGTCTTAGCTGGTTCTATGACCAAAGATTCGAAAAACTCACCATCTTTCAGCCCCTGAGCTAGGGCATTAGCCAAAATCTCCGGACTAGCTGAAGGTACCTCCAATTTCGCTGCCGTAAACCTCTATATATAACTCCGAAGTCCTTCCCCCTCTCTCTACTTGATACTAAGAGTCGAGGCGCGCTTTTGGTACTTACATACGGCTAAATGATTAAAACGGAACTAAAGTCATCAAAATTTTTGATCAAAATTTTTGATTAAACCATTCTTTGGCGACTTCGTCAGTGGTAGGAAAAACTCCACATCATACCATCCGTGAACTCAATGCAGCAAAGTAGCATTTTCAAAATGACAAAGATGGTCCCACGGGTCAGTGGTACCATCATATTCAAAACTCAGGGATCGGTATGAAGATGGGAGCTCATCTGCCATCACTTCATCCGAGAAGGGAGTTCCCCTCTGAACTCAAACTGAAGTCGCTCTCGGTGCTCCTGCAACCCTTCTACGAATATCCCTTACTTCACGATGGAGATCATCCATCCACTTCGACCTATCCTGATCCTTAGTCGATGTATGTTCCGTCATCCTTGATGAATGCACTTCCTCTGACGCGACATTCCGCCGACCTCTGGTGTCTAGGCTGCATTTTCTCCCGCCGGAGGAACCACGGGTGGAGATGGTGGCGGAATCACCTCCCTCAGCCTCATTTCCACCGCTTTGCTCAATGCTCGTGATGAAACCACCCAACTGTTCGAAAAACATTGGGCCCATACCAATACCACCACCAGACATGGGTGTTTGTTCATTCATCCCCGCCCTCAGAATCCCCTGACTACTGCCTTCCACCACTGGAGGTGGTGGAGGTCTAACATTTTCATGCGTAACTCCATCGGGAGTATCACCCAACGGTGTGCGATTCAGATCATCCTCCAAGTTCCTTCTCAAATCCTCCATAACCACCGTTATTCGAAACTCATGTCTCTGCTCAAATGTTCCCACAGTGACGCCACTTGGTTGCTACCAAAATACCTCACTCCCGCTAACTTGACTTTTGACCGAGCTCCACCGTGAAACCCGCAAAAAGGGGGTCGGAGGGTGCTCGTGCGTGCTCTCTCGATCTTAAGTCGATTGCCTTGTCGAAGCAGAAAGAGGCGAAAGTAAATGCAAATATGAAAAAAGAGTGATTAGGTTAAGAATGAACCTGGACTTGGGCTTTTATAGCTTAGCCCAGATTAGAGTTTCCGTAAAATCCGGGATTCTGTTATGATTTGGTAACATAATCATGATTAAGATAGGATCGGATCTTCTAAAACCCTAATTTGCCTTCGGAGGACCTCGGACCGAATCGACTGTACACCTCGATCCCACCATGCTAATAACTTCATGTCTGAGGAATCTCCCTCTGTCCTCATAGATCACTTTTACTCATGGAGCCGAGCTATAACAAACTTGCCCAAGCGAGTCAGCATAATCTAAACCTTAGAGCCTCAACAGATCGCCCTATTGAATAGATCTCAACAGATCCGCTGAATACATAAATCTTAGCAGATCAGCCCATCTCTCAGGGTTTAACAGGTCGACCCTATGCTCAAGGCTTGGCAGGTCACCTAATGCTCAAGGCTTAGGTCAACCCAATGCTTAGGGCTTAGAAGGTCAGCCCAATGTTTAGGACTCAGCAGATCGACCCATTACGTTGGTCTTAGCAGGTCGGCCCGATAGGTAAAATCCTACAAATTGGCCCAATACTCATAACAATACGTCTCAACCCAATAAACAGAGCCCAACAGATCGGTCCCATAGGTAAGCCCAATAGCTTGGCCGGTACTTATTTAACCTTTATCATGTTTATTATTCATGTTATTCAAGTCAAATTCAATCTTAACCCCAACCCAAAATGCCTTAATATTAACCCGCTTATAATATGTTAGGTTCGAGTCATATTTTTGTATCGAAAATTGTCGCTCCTAAATTTAAGTGGGTATAAGCCGTGATGTCATTATTTTATTTTCTGTATCACCATACAAATCTAATTACTTTCTTCAAAGTAAGTGACAAGAAATAATTTTCATGTTGATATTTACCTTAATAATACTATTGTTTGACTTAATATATTTTGGAAACTTTATGTTATCCGCTCAGGTCATGTATGAAACTGGTATTGCGAGACGGTTTATTTCATTCTACATCTAGAGGAGTACTCTAGGTGCCCGAATGAGATCTTCTATCCCAAAATTGTATTTCATCTTATATTTTACCGTATGGATGATTGTCATATGTATAACACTTATTATATTAAATACCCAAAATTTAGGCTTGATTTACGCTTAAAATCCCATTTGCATTAGTTGATGCTTAGATGATCAATAATTTATTATATTGATAAATTGGGCATTTAGACAGTAAATGACTAAATGTTGTATCTGGTATAAGTATCCATATTGGATTTGAATTTCGAATTAATCTTTGTTGATTGACTTTCTCCATTATTTGTCACTAACAACTAACAAGCAGCAAATAGAAGTGTCACGCCCGGGTAAAAGGCCGGACTAGGTTACAATTTTGTAGGTTTAAAAGAGATCGGGTCTATTTGGCCCAAAAAATTGGATCGGCCTGATCATTTCAAGTGTACTTTTATGAACTGGATTAGACTTGGGCCTAAAAAATAGCGACCCAATCTCAATTTTTTCTCGTTCTCCTAGCGAGCTGCCCGGTTTGGCCCGATCCATTCACAACTCTACTAGAAAATACCACTGGTTTTTCTTTTAAATCTTTCAATTCACTTCCGCACGGACCCAATTTATCATGATTCTTGGAGAAAAATATTCTTTCACTTCATGAAAAAACTAGGAGGTAAACTTAACAAGATTATATTTTGTTTTTTGGTAACATCTATATGATGGGTAGTGGGCTTGTAAACATAGCTTGGATTGGACCCTCGGACTAGACTTCAATATGGGTTGGCACTGAGCCTCGCTTCATATTTGATGTAGCGTTGATCCAACAAAATGATAAGCCCACTTAATTTAATTTTACACTTTGTACTTAGCTTTCTTTTATTTCAAACCCCCCACATTTATTGAAATATCACAGTTACCTCTTAAGACATAATCAACCTTAAGTTTTTTTTGTTTTTTTTTTTTATAATTAGCCTAAGGGTTGTGTCTAGCAATTTTTAGGCCCGAGTCAAGTTTTAAAATGGACCCTTTTTTTTTAACGAACTTAAAAACAAGATAAAATAATATGAAAAGGCAAACTATCTATAGTGTACCAAATTAGTAAAATAACATGACAACCATGTCTAATGTAATTATTTAAATACAAATTGACTCACAAATTCAACATCAAAAGTATTAATCAAGTTGTTTAATAATTAATTTCTTAATCGATAACATAACCAACTCATTCAATTTTTCTTATGACATGATTGATTTGAGAAATTCTTTAATGAGCTTCCAATTTGAGAAATGTATATTTACATTCATATCTAAATTATAATGCATAAATATAACGTCATAGAAATTTTGGGCCCGTAAAATTTTGTTATTTTTTTTCGGTCTGAGTCGAGGTCTCACTCGCCTTATATAAGGCACGACCCTGAGCCTAAACTAATTCGGCATGTTTAACTTTTCAAAAAAAAATTCGGCATGTTTAAAACTTATTGTTTGGGGAGGTTTTGTAACTATCCCTTCATTTTGGTAAGCTCAAGTGTTCTATGAAATGTTTGGGAAATTTATTGTTTTTGTTGTTGTTTTTAGGTAATCTAGACGTCAAAGCTTTTAAGGGAGCACCGAGCACGGCAGCGGAGAGGTAGACTCTAGTAGAATTAGCCCCCCGTTCTTAAGTCTACATAATCCTATACGTATTTAAATTAATATTTCTCACAATTTAAAACTTTATCCTGAAAATAACAAAACAGACCTTTGCAGAGATGGACATATCTCTTTTGCCCATTAATTTTAAGAAAAAATCAATCTTATTGATATGGAAATTACCGAGGTCAAAATTACCATATTGACCTCGCCTCGCTTGAAATTATCAGAATGTCCCTATGATCCACGGCTTTTTATATGGGTCCCGACTGGACCTAAGGGTCGGGTCGCCCGCAAACTCTCTATCGTTGATGGAGCGCCACGTGTACGATGATCCGCATTTCATGGTGAACGGTCTATATTCAAGGTAAAGGGCAACTTGTCATTATTCTAAATTATCTTGCTCTTTAGCTTTTTAGTGCCTCAAATACCTGATTCTGACTTAAGCTTCGGAGGGCCTTAGTTGGGGACCACCCCGGCTAGCCTAACGTTTGCTCTGTTTCAAGTTCTCTCGAACAAAATACCTCACCTCGCTCCCTGTAACCCTATGGTACATCTGATTTACCTTCCTAAACCACTTATTAAATTTATTGACCCTCTAGAATCAAGGATTTGTACCCTCAGAGGCCAATAACAAGGGCAACTGAAAATAATATAATCACAAATAAAATCAAACCAGCAAAGAAACTTTTTAGAGGAAGTATTAATAATATGGTGGACTGGTGGTGACTAGATGACTTGCTAAGTTTCAATGCGAAGACCACGAGGCCTTGAGTCAAAAATCTATACTGTTATTTATTTTTTAATTAATTAATGAGTTTTTGGTAGCTATTATTCATTGATTGATTATTGTAAATCTAATGATATGATGATTTTGATATAATAATTAATGAGGCACAGTCCAATTATAAAAGACCCAATAATTAATTAAAATAGCTCAAAAAATATAATACTATACTGGATTGAATTCTCAGAAAATGACTCGATACTCGATAGGCCTACACGGTCCATACCCCGATATAACACTAGATAATGAAAACAATAAAAATACTCAATTTAACTACTTATTTAAGATACGCACAAGGACGAAACTAGAAAATGAATCGAAAAGTTTTCACATGGACAATTCGATCACCCTAAAGCCTTATTGTATGTAAACAGCTACACCACTCAAAAATTAACATCCAACTTGAAGATTTGAAAATGAAGTTATACCACATAATAATCGTTTCACTGTTTTCTTTTTTCTAATTTGAAAAGAAAAAAACGAACAATCTTTTGTGTCAAAAGATATATATATATATATATATATATATATAGCTTATTGTTGTTCAAGAAAGTTATTGCTTAGCTTCTAATTTCTATATATCATATTCCATTAGTATTTAGTACTACTTAGCTTGTCCAGTCACTTATTGCACATGTTATGCTATTAATTAATACTGAATTATTGCCGACCAAAAAGGAACAAAAGCATAGGCTGAAATAACAAATCAATCACTTTTATGATAATATTTGTGAAAATATTATTGAATTCCACAATCAATTTATTCAGCTGCACATGGGCTGCACAGTAACAGATCTTGAATGGTCCTTTTCTTTTTCTTAGTTTAATTTTTGTGATTTTGATAATTCTGTGTAGTTCTGCTGACACTTTCCCAGATTTTATTTGCAAAATTTTTGAATTAAATTTATTGTTGAAGTAGATTTTATTTGCAAAATTTTTGAATTAAATTTATTGTTGAAGTAAATTATACCCACAGATAATGTGGAATATGGGATCTTGTTTCTGGTGAACAAATCTTGGACTCCCATCACCTTCCTAGAACCAATCAATATGTCAATATATGATCATAATTCACAGGCCATGTGCATTGGCAGAAGAAAGATCTTGAGGGTAGTTCTATCATTTCACTGTCATATGAGTTGCAATCCTATGAATAATTTTATGAAAAAGTTTCACATGTTTTGAGATGTGATGCAATTCATTAAAAAGGAGAAAAAGAAAAAAAAAACATTGATGGAAATATTTTTTTTTAGTTTTTCTTTCATTTTAAATTTTGTCAAATTCTACTGGAAGCTGCTGAATAAATCCAACTACTCAATACTTGATTCGATAACTAAAAGTTATTTGAGTTTATTGACTGTTAAAATTTCATTTGAGCGCGCTCGATTGATTGAACATATTGAATCAAGCTCGAATATAAGTTTCATCTGATCAAATCTAAAGTCACGAGCTCAAAATTGATTAGTATAAAATAATAAATTATTTATAAAATTATTAGTCAAAATTGACTCGTATTCTATTCAACTAAAGTTGGTTGATGTTCTATTCAGCTAAGAATCACAAATTCACAAATTCAAATACAATTGTTGAATCTCGATAATTATTAAAACAAGCATAAACAATAACATATTAATTCGACTTGTTTACACTCCTTAAAAAGCTAAAATCAAAACTAAAAGATATAGTCAAATGTGAAATTAAAGTATAAAAAATGACCAAGATACCCTTTTGCAGACCATAAAACAGGTTGTCGGTATGGCCATGTGTTGGAGATGGTATGTCTTCAACCATCCCTAGCCAAACCTAATCATAATTGCAAAGATTGATTTTGCAATTTATTTGGTGGTATTAATTGTTGCTTAGACATGTGTCCACAATTATAAAGTGATCTTCCATTTATTAGAAATAAATAATCTCAACTCATAATATTCCTAAAATCCCTAGGATTATGGTTGTGATTAAATCAAGGGTTTTAAAATATTATTTTTCTTTGTCAAGTCTTGTGCTGGAATTGCACGTGCATGCTGTTTTCCCCCTCTAGGAACTTGATAAACTTTGTCCCGATGAATATTTAAACTGTATTTAAAAATTAATTAATATTCCAGATATATTTTTATAATATAATTTTTTGAAAGAAAAATAGTGAATAATTCAATTCCGCTAATTTAGTATGTAAAATATTACAGAATCAACACTTGTGACTTTGTGTTATTCATAAGTTGATGTAGTGCAAATTAAATGGAGTGAAAATAAATGGCTATTAAGGGACAAAGTCTCAAAAGTTTTAGTTTAAATAAAACAAAACAAGTGTGTTCAATCGTTTCACGGATCAAAGAAAGGGATTAGTTTAGCAATAAATAACGTG
>JABTTQ020001842.1:0-50000 GCA_016081115.2 Rehmannia glutinosa | reverse complement strand
TTAAAGTTTTCATATTCAATTTTTTTGTGTATTTATTTTACATTGTTTAGTTTTACAAAGTTAAAATTACTTATCGTACAATAATTACGTTTTCAATTTAATAATAATGTAAATCAAATAGGGTTCAAAATATTCAAAATTTACCAAATATTATGTACAATGGCATTTCCTAGAGGAAACATGAGGGCACTTTAGCCCCCCAACCCAACCCAATTTTTCAAAAACTTCATTATTCTATGTATATATCATTTTCAAATATTAATTTTTAGTACTTCAACATTTACTTTATATTGATTTAGCCCCTCCCCCAAAAAAATTAATTAGCCCCCAATAGTAAATCTCTAGTTTTGCCCCTGATTATGCATACACTATTTTATTAAGGGTAGTTTTGTCTTTATATTATATTTAATTTGATTGAAGGAGGTAAGTGTTACACTTGCAAGTTACGGGGTAAATGAGACATAGGACACAATAATGGGGTGTTATTGTATTTTACCCTTGAATTTCTCTTCAGAAAAGAAATAAATGTGAATATTTATGAAAATTGTCAGAAAATACCCACTTTCACTTTTTTCTCCCACCAATCACTTCCACTTGTTTTTAAAAAAAAACATCAAATCATCAATAATTATTACTCATTTCCACATAAATTTTACTATTTATTCACTCAAATATTTCTAACTAATAATCATATTCAATCATTATTTTTACTATTTCTATATAAAATCAACTTATCGTTACATTTTTATCTCATATTTAATTACACTATCAAAAACTCATTCTTTTTCTTTCAAAAAAATTTTCATCACTATTATGTAAGCATAAAGAAGGTTTTGAAAATGTAAGGATATCCTCCCTAAAGCACTAAATTCCACAAAACTTGTATGCTAACTTTTCCAAAATATTACTACACTATGCACAATTATTCAGTTATTTTTCTTTGCAAGTTTCGATGCATCTTGAAATGCGGGAACTCACCATAAAGACCAAAATACCCATATCTTTATTTATTTTTGATGGTTTAAATAGTATTTATTTTTTAAAATAAAATAGAAGTTTCTGAAAGTTCAAAAAGCGAAAAAAATGTCAAATACAAATACACAAACTGCGTGGTGAGAAAGAGCAGTGATTGTGCACAGCTGAGAAACACATACACAGATAGGCAGAAAAGAAAACCCACCATTTTTTCTTCCAAATTATTACATTCTCCTGCAAGAAAAAACACACACAAAAATCGAACAACGAATATGGATAGACAAACCCTAGCTTCATCATCTTCATCCACCAGTGGTAATTCCATCAATACTCCACCGCCGGAAGATGCGTGGTATAATACTTACCTGAAGCTATTTCCTCAGTGGCAATCTGTTCACTCTACTAGCCGGGTAAATGAATTTATTCCTCTGCTTAATTGCTCTTTTTTTTGTTTTAATTTTTTGTTTGGAAATTTTGGGAGAATGATGAATATTGTGCTGGTTTGAGGTTAAAAATGTACGCTAATTGCAAGAGTTAATGTGGGGCACACATTCTAGGAAGCCTGATAATAACAAGGGAAGCGGATAATATGTGGCGTGCCTTGTCTTTGTGTGGTGAATTTTAGGCTTATGGTCTTGTAAGTTGATTTTGTTTAGTGGTGTTAGGATTTGGGTTCGAGAGGTGTTATTCGTTGTGCCCAATTTGGGAAATTTGTTGTTTTCATGTGAAATTTGCTGAGTTCTTTCATTCTTCCTTAGTTACTTCTGTCGGGAAAATTAAATTTTTAATTTATCTCTATATCACCGCAAGTTATGAGATGACGTGGTAATTTGGTATACAAATAATCTCCTTGAGTTCAATTTGCGGTTTCAATATAATTAGTCAACTGTATATGCTTCCTGTGAGCGCAAAACTTCTTGATGTTTACCATAATTTTTCCATAGATTTTTTTTTTTACCAAGGAGATGAGCAAAATTAAGTCTTCTCTGGTAGATTATTCCCAATTTTATTATGTTTCTGTACCTGGATATGCCTATTGCAAATTTCGATTTTGCTCGTTTAAATACTTGTACATCAAGGATCTAAGACATTAAAGTGCTTTAGAGCCTAATTGTCTCGTGCCCATAATCATTGAACCTAAATTCTTCTTGCATAAGTTGGAGCCTTGGCTTAGAAGTTAGAACAGTTAAATTTTTGGCCTTTCTGAGAAGCATTTGTTTCAAATTATTTAGACGAAACTGGTTAATGAAACATAGCTTGCTGAATTACATTCCACCTTCCACCTTCCCCCTTTCTATTATTAGTTATTACAATTGTCTTTGGTGGTTTTTTTCACAGCTGGTGATCCCAATTGAGATATCTAGAGTAAATCAGGTTGATGCTGCTAGGCTGGACATTGAGATGTCAGCCATGTTGAAGGAGCAGATGGTTAAAATATTTTCTCTGATGAAGGTAAACGTCATGCTGCTAATCTATTTACCCTTTCCAGAAGTTTCAACAAATTATTTGGGAGTTCAAAGGCATTTGATTTGTCCATTCTGCTTTTTGGGGTTAGCCAGGAATGCTATTTCAATACGAACCGGAACTTGATGCTTTGCTTGAATTTCTTATATGGCGATTTTCCATCTGGGTTGATAAGCCTACTCCTGGTAACGCTCTCATGAATTTAAGATATAGAGATGAACGCGCAGTTGAAGCAAGGGGAAAAGGTCAGTGATGTTTTCTTCCGCATCAGTTGAATTATTGTTGTACTCTTGATTTAGTATTTGCTATGGTTGGTTATGTACAAGTATGGACTAAGTTTTCAGACACGTATTGTCTTGGTAACTGGGTGCTTGCTAGAGATTGGAAGCACAGTCACTTATATTTGACAGAACCCTTTCTAGAATCCTCCCATCATTACTTCATTTGGTAGCTAGAATCTACTTTGTATCTAATATTTCTTCCACTACTACGAAGATTAATCGTACATGTAATGCAAATAAGTTAACCTCATCCTCAGGAATTTTTAGGGAAGACTGGTGAGTTGAAACTTTAAAGAATGACATCATGAAACATGCAATAGCCACATGGATTTTTCCTTATCCATTTTCCTATTCCACTCTGGACATCGTAATATCACTGCAAACTTTTGCATTGTGATTCTATATGTTACCCTGTTTTGTTTCTAACCAAAGTTGCCAAATAATGCTCTCTGTGTCCTGCATTGTCAACTATGATATCAGTATAAATCCATCGCCCTTCATTGTTTTGTGAAAAGAGAAATTGAGTAAAAGACTTGCTTCACTTCCAGTGCTGGCAATCTATCTCAAGCATGATGCTAGTAACACTGGGAGCCCTTGAGATGTAACGTAATACTTGGAGGTCTTTTGGAATCAATGAAGAGATAAAATGACCTTAGGGGGTTGAACTAACGATTTTCCTCACTTTTTTTTTCTAATTAAACTAATCTCACCTTTTTTCTTATGTTGAAAAAGTGAATTTGGTGAAGGCAAAAGCAAATATTACCTATTCACCTTTGTGAATCCTGTTGGTAATTGATTTGAAACCTCTGGTAAATTTGCCAATGGCCCAAACCATAGAATAAATAAAGTAGCCACATAACTGCAGAGTTACTTTGGCACGCCCTCCGCGTTGTAATATGGGTACAATTGAGTCAACAAAGCAAATAAGGTTACTAGTTATAGAAATATCTTTCAAAGGTTAAATTTTACATGTTAGTGATTCTTATGTTGTCAAAAAAAGAAAAAGAATAAGGACAATAATGATTATCCCCTTCCTCTAGATCTAAGTGGATATGCTCAAATTATCCTTTCTCATCACATATTTGGTTAGTGGGGCTGGAGAAAATTTTCAAAACTTAAGGTTAATCTTTGTGTGTGTGTTTTAATAGTTATTTGGTCTATTGATCATCTGTTAATATGAACACTTTCTGCACCTAGCTTATAGGTCCCACCAGTAAAGGTGTCTTTAAAACACTACATTAGAGTTCACACTGTATTTCAAATTTCATTCTACGTGCATACCTTTTTATGTCGAGTCACATTCCTTGATTTGGGGCTGAACTCAAGAAAGTCTTCTTTGAAGAATTTTTAGGACAGGTTGAGGAGTAACTTATAATCCAAGTCCTTTTGCTTTTGCACATGACAGCCATGGTGAAATTGCCAGCTCATCTAATATTTGAACTATTATATATAACAAAACTTTATCTGTATCGCGTCCCTCACATGCAGGCCGTATTCTGTTATCGAAGCCAAGCACATCGAATTGGTTTTTCTGTGATTGACGAGAGTTGTTCTTAGGTGTCCTTTGTTTTGTACTACTACGATACATATTTAATCATATAGTTACTTATTAGTTTAATCTACTAGAGAGGAGAGACACTTGGTATTTAGTGTTTATAACGATTAAAATGATATTTTGTTCAATACTTTCTTGCTGTTGTTAATGTGTTGAGTCTTTGATCTTTTTACTTAAACTAGTGAAGTTTTTCTGCTCAATAGATATGTTTTTAATACATTCTTATAGTTAGAACGGGACTAGAGGGTCCGGGATTAACTGTTTCTCAGAAGATCTGGTACTGTATTGCGACTGTTGGTGGTCAGTATATTTGGAACCGACTTCAGTCGTTTTCGGCTTTCCGTAGATGGGGTGACACTGAACAGGTATGTTTCCTCTGCAGGATACTATGATAGTTGAATATACCTTTATCTTTGTCTTTGTGAGAGTCACCTTCTCACTTACAAAGACTTGCATGTCCACAGACAGTATACAAATAGAAGCATGTTCACACAAAAAGTAACAGTGTTCAATTTTCCCTCCAGAGATCACTAGCTCGTCGAAGTTGGTTTTTTTTACAACGCATAGAAGGATTCTACAAGGCTGCATCTTTTGGAAACCTACTCATGTTTCTCTTGACAGGAAGGTATATATTCTGACGACGCCTTTTGTGTCTTTCTATAATCTTTTATACATGTGTTGGTAAAAGAAAGATTTAAATAAATTAAATTTGATATATGAATAGCATTGATTCTCTGTACTTGATCGGGAAGTCAGGTTGTATTTATTGTGTAAAGCTAGGTTTTCTTTCTGATGGTGTACATAAAGCTGCAAAATGAGAAAGAAACTAGTCTCCTAAAATTTCACATATTTTTCTAAGGCAGAGAAGACTCTTTTATGTACACTCCAAACATAGTATTATATTATGTTTGGTCACTTTGTAGTATGCTTTACTGAAATTTTAAGTATCATAGGGTTTTACTCACTATTCTCCGTGCACTAAATTTTTGTTGGTGGCTGCAATTGATTCCTATGAAATACTTTGGGACTGTAAGTATACTTCACCATGTTTT
This sequence comes from Rehmannia glutinosa, assembly GCA_016081115.2. Taxonomy (NCBI): domain Eukaryota; kingdom Viridiplantae; phylum Streptophyta; class Magnoliopsida; order Lamiales; family Orobanchaceae; genus Rehmannia; species Rehmannia glutinosa. Next base: position 44,673 of record JABTTQ020001842.1, on the reverse strand, counting down.
CTAGAGCAGAAGTATCTGAGGAGCGTTTACTTATGTAGACTATAGAAAACAGTCTGCCAAGCATTTGTGCTTCCTGTTAAAAAGTTTGGTAAATATGGAAGCATTCTTAAACTGTTTAGCATTAGAAATAAGGTTGCAACTTGTAATTGCTTTTATATATACACAGGTATAGGAGTCTTATTGAGAGAGCCTTAAAGGCAAGACTTGTCTATGGAAGCCCTAATATGAATCGAGCTGTAAGCTTTGAGTACATGAACCGGCAGTTGGTGTGGAATGAATTTTCGGTAACTTCCCTCATCACTTCATGTGTGCAGTAGTTGAAAATATTGTCTAGCCAAGAATATGTTGAAATGTTATTTCAGAGAACTTTTTACTGATTTTCATCTTATTTCATATATTGTGGGAGTGTTTTCCATCACGATGGGACATTGTGTAGGTGCAACTTCTTTGTTTGTTTCAATTTACTCTCTGGATTGAAAAAAAAATGGCCTCATGCATTGAAACTAAGAAATGTCCTTCATGAACTTTTTTTTTTTTTTTTGAAATCAAAGTAAATAACTTTCATTAAAAAAGCAGATCGAACTGCAATTCGTTACAAATAAAAGGAGGAGGAACAGAAATCCACTCCTGGACATCAGACATAGAACTTGTCGCTCTAGCTAACACATGGGCAACAACATTCGCTGATCTCCGAACAAAAACACAAGACACATTTTGTAAATCACCTAATAAACATTTGCACTCTTTTATAACAGTTGAGAAAAAAGAATTATCCTTTGTGCTTCCTCTTAATGCTTTTATCACTTGTAAACTATCAGTTTCCAATATTATGCAAGAAGAATTCCAGTTTTGCTTCAACCAAGTTAATACTTCTCTCACACCCATGACCTCAGCAACTTCAGGAAACAGTGGGCCTTCAAATTGATTCTGAATTGCTGCTAAGAACTTCCCATCCCAGTCTCTAACCACAGCCCCATAGCCCATCTTGGATTGATTAGGAAATAACGCTGCGTCGACGTTGCATTTAATCCAACCTTGCTTTGGTCGACTCCACTTCACCGCACCATCTCCTGATAAAATGTTCCAATCTGCCACCTCCGTCGTTTGCGCCGCCTGCCACTGAAACAGAGTGGTATTTGCAAAATTAACAATCTGACCTGGAGTTCGACTTAAATGCTGCCAAACAATTTGATTTCTATTACTCCATATAGCCCACAAAACCATAGCAACTTCACACCTCTTTTCAGAAGACAACCCCACCCACAGTTTATTTAGGCTTGACAGGAAAGACATATTATCAGCAAAAATTACATCCACACCAATCAAACTCCAGCAACCTTTGGTATGCGGACACAGAAAGAAAACATGTGCAGAAGTTTCAACAACAACGTTACAAACCGGACAAAGTGACGATAATTGAACCTTCCTCGAAATCAGTCTCTCCTTCGTTGGTAATGCATTGTGACATGCTCTCCATACCAGATTCTTGATTTTAGCTGGGATTTTCAACTTCCATAGACTCTTCCAATCAAACATTACCTCAAAAATTAAAGCGATCATCCAGCTCTTTACACAAAATTCGGTATCCAGATTTTACGGAATATATGCCTTTTTTGTCACCCAACCAAACCCAAGAGTCCTCAAGAATATTAGTACTGAGAGGAATAGAGAGAATTAGCTTTTGATCCCTGTCATTAAAAAGATCCTTGATTATATCAATATCCCATTCACAAGAGCCCGTCACCATTAAATTACTAACCGAGATATCCTCCAAATGGCTCTGCTGTGAAGTTACATATGCGTTTTTCTCCGGTAACCAAGGATCTCGCCAAACTGAAATACTCTTTCCGTTCCCCACTTTCCATCTACAATTACTAGCAACAAAATCCCTTGCTTCAAGAATGCTTCGCCAAATAAAACTAGGATTATATCCTAGTTTTGCATTACTCAACGAGGTCGAAGGAAAATACCTGGCCTTGTAAATTCTAGAAACAACTGAGTGTTGATTAGTATGCAGTCTCCAAATTTGCTTACCCAATAAAGCTAAATTAAATTCGTGCAAACGCCGGAAATTTAGACCACCTTGAAACTTATGAGCACAAAGCTTATCCCATGATAACCAATTAATCCCCCTTTGTGTCTCTCTTCCTTTTCCCCACCAAAATGAATTCATCATCCTCTCAAGTTCGGCACACAAATCTTTAGGAAGGAGAAAAATACTCATTGCATAGATGGGCATAGCTTGGGCTATTGTTTTCAACAAAATTTCCTTCCCCGCCCTCGATAATATTTTCGTCTTCCACCCTTGTAATCGATTCCACACCTTCTCTTTGATGAAACCAAAAATCTCTTTCTTATTTCTACCAATGAGAGACGGCAGCCCCAAATATGACCCATGATTTATAGTTTGCTGAACATGAAGCATCTCACAGATCCTAAGCACAGTCATAAGGTCTGTATTTTTACTGAAGGAGATAGAGGATTTTGCAAAGTTTATTACTTGACCTGAGGCTTTCGAATACAGATCAAGGCACTGCTGAATACGTATGCACTCCTCACTATTTGCTCTAAAAAATAGGAAGCTGTCGTCGGCAAAAAATAAATGAGTCACACTAGGCGCTCCCCTCGCTATTTGACACCCATGAATCCAAACCTTTGACTCATATTTTTGTATAATAGCCGAGAGGCCCTCCGCACAAAGAATGAACAAATAAGGTGATAACGGATCACCTTGTCTCAAACCACGCCCCGGGCAAAATAATTCAGACTCGGATTCCCCATGCGACACCTTATATCTCACCGTCGTCACACAAAGCATGACAAGCTCGATCCACCGCTTATGAAAACCCAATCTTTCCAATATAGCCTTTAAATAATTCCACTCAATCCTATCATATGCTTTGCTCATGTCAATTTTAAAAGCTGCTATCCCATGTTTTCCTTGTCGTTTTCTTTTGAGATAATGATTAATCTCAAACGCTACCATTATATTATCCGATATAAGCCTGCGAGGGACAAAAGCACTTTGAAACTCGGAAATAATTTCAGGTAAAATCTGCTTAAGTCTGTTAGCAAGGACTTTGGAGACCACTTTGTAAACTACATTACAAAGAGCAATCGGTCTTAAATCCGTGACGAATTCTGGGGTCTTCTTCTTCGGAATGAGAACCAAGTTAGTATCGTTGAGGCCAATCGGAAACGAACATGAATTCAAGAAGTATAGGCAAGACGAAACCACCTCTGGGCCTGTTATATCCCAAAACCTTTGATAGAAAGCTGGATTCATACCATCTGGACCCGGGGATTTATCTGGGAACATTGAAAATAAAACTTCCTTTATTTCCACCTCTGAGAATGTTTCGAGCAAATCAGAATTGTGAGCTGAGGTGACTCTCGGCTCCACACAGTCAAGAATAGGCTCACAACTAGTAACTGAGGATGAGAAAATTTCAGCGAAATAATTTGTAATATGATTCCCCAATCCATTATCCCAAGTTAACCAAGTTCCATTAGCCGTTTTCAATCCAGAAATAGCGTTATGCCTATTTCGAGTAGACGCCACCGTATGAAAATATTTTGTATTCGCATCGCCTCCCTTTAACCAAAAAATTTTAGCCCTTTGCTTCCAAAAATCCTCTTTTTGAGCCAGCAACAAATTATATTGATGTTGGGCTTTATGAAACTCGTGAATGGAAACAGAATCTCTACCTCCCCTGAACTCTTTCATTTTCCTCTTAACCTCTGTGATCCTTTTGTTAAAGGAATATTTCAAATCATCACCCCATGAATGAAGTGCAGCCCCACACTTTTCGATTTTTCCCAATAAATTTCCTTCTATTCCGCTGTTCCAGCCCCGTGACACTACATCTCGACACTCCTTTTCTCGAAGCCATGCATTCTCGAATCGAAATTTCTTGACTCGCTTAATACGATATTGTTGGCCCAACTCCAAAAATATAGGCGAGTGATCCGACATTGAAGCTTCCAGATTCCAAACTTTACAATTTGGAAAATATTCAAACCACTTCTGAGAAGAAAAACATCTGTCAAGCCTTTCACTCAACCCAATTCACCGAACCTCTACCCCTTTCCCATGTAAATTGATATCCAAGCATACCCATATCAATCAGTCCACAATCATCAATTGCTTTTCGAATCCAGAAATGAGCCAAGATGGGTGTCCGATGTTACCTTTTTTCTCTGCAGCCGATAGAAGATCATTGAAATCTCCTATCACACACCAAGGAAGAGTGGATTGAGCAGCAAGTAGCCGGAGAAAATTCCAAGACTGACGCCTTCTATTTCTTTCGGGGAAACCATAAAATCCTGTCAATCTATAAACAGCCGTACTCTCCAAATGCACTGAAACATCAATGTGATTCGAAGAAAAACTAAGAAGGTGTGCCATTTCCTTCTTTTTCCAGAGAAAAGCGATACCCCCTCCATGTCCAACACTACTAACAGCAAAAAGACCTTCAAAACCCAACAAGATCCTTAACGGTTCAATTTTATCTTTGTGTATCATAGTTTCTATTAAGAAAATAAACGATGGCCTTTTCAATTGGACTAAGTCCAATAAGACTTGAACTGTCCGTGGGTTGCCAAGCCCACGGCAGTTCCAACTTAAAGTACTCATTGATCTCGGTGGGCCTGGAGACCAGAGCCCACCGCTTGCAAGTTTTTTTGGTCCAACAAGATTATTCCCATATCACTAGAATTCTTACCATGGTCCAGCCCAGAATTTGTAGAAGGCCCAATCTGACTTGAATCATGTATGACATTCTCCACATTATCCAGCATTAGTAAATTCGACTTAGTGGACTCATTACTATCCTCCGTACGGCGCCGTTTATTATCTCCCTTTGTAACTGCCTTTTCTTTTCTCGCCTCATTTCGTAAAGTAGATAAGGTCAAATCTTTACTAGAAGAAACCGTTACTCCCATTCCGAAATTGTAGGAGGAAACTTCCCCACGAACTGCGTTCTTTCCTCTCATACCCAAATCTTCTTCCTGATTTTTAGCAACACAATTCGAACGTGGATTCTCCGGTGGATAACCGTCGTCGAATGCGTGAACCTTGTCGGAATCCTCCACTGGAACAGATGAACGCAGCCATTGAGAGCCCGATTGATTTTGCTGTCTACGGGTCGGAGCTCGCAGCCATACCCCATATGCTCTATCTTCCTTTATTGTTGGATTATTGAATAAACTCTCGCAAAATTTATCAGAATGCCCAAGAAGCCCACAATAAAAACAAAAGGTAGGGAGCCTTTCGTATTTGAAATGAATCCAAACCCATTCTCCTCCTTGCTTCTTAATCTTCATCCTTCTTTTGAGAGGAGTTCGAACATCAAACGCTACACGGATACGCATATAATTTTGCCATACTCCTGTAAAGTTGTGGTGATCAGAATCCAGAAACTCCCCAATGAAATCACCAATGCTTTTGGCAATTTTTTCTGTCATGAATCCAAATGGCAGATCATATACTTGGACCCATATTTCTGTACAGAATAACTGAGCTTTTGATGGTTGTTCACCCACATGCAGACGTTTTGTGATCAGTAGCAAATTGTCAAAGGTCCATGGTCCATTCGTCTGAACGCGTAAAATATCCAATTCATGAAAGAATTGAAATAAGAATAGATTAGGGCCCAATTCCTTGATAATAACACCCTTTACTGGACGCCAGATAGCTGCTAGTGTATTCTTCATGGCCATGAAATTAACTTGCCGTTCCGATAAGAACCGACCCACCAGACACCAACGCAGATCTTGAGATTGCTCCTCCAACTCTGGTTCTTCAATTAACAGCCCTCCCTCTTCCTCTTCTTCCAATTGCATGCGACTGCATAACTCGTCTATTGAAATGTTTTTGTCCGACATAGTAAACTAGGAACACGAAATGAGAGAATTAACGAGACAAAAATAGACTTTTCAATATATCTTGTCAGAAGAACAAGACAAAGCAGACTTGTCAAAAGACAAGAGAAATCAAGGTGAAAAATGTCCTTCATGAACTTGTATTTAGTTTTTCTTGCTATGAGTTTTCAGTTATGTTACGTTGGCTTATGACCGTAAACGATGGCGCGATATGATCCGTATAGCCGACCCCACGTAGTGGGATTAAGGCTTAGTTTGTTGTTGTTGTTGTAATGATGTACCGACTGAAGCGTGAGGTAACGTGCAGGAAATGCTCCTGTTGCTTCTTCCTCTTCTCAATTCATCATCTGTTAAAAAAGTTCTCAATCCATTCTCGAAAGATAAATCTTCAAACTCAGAAGGAGATGATGCTTTATGCCCCATCTGCCAGGCAACTCCAAACACTCCATTTTTAGCAATCCCATGTCAGCACAGGTATTTTTTCTTAGATGTTTTTAGGTAATTTTTAGGGTTAATTACACACACACAAAAAAAAAAAGGGGGATAATTACATAAACACCCCTAGAATGTTAAGATGGATATGCGGACACACTAGATTAGATAGATAAGAAATGAACACATTAGAAACAAAGTGGGAGTAGTATCAATAGATGAGAAAATTAGAGAAAGACGATTAAGATGGTTTGGACACGTTTATAGGAGGCTTTTAGATGCTTCTAACACTTTAAAGGGTATTTGTACTTTTCAAAGATAACTGGAATTTTTTGTAATTAGGCTAAACCTTAGGGGTAATTTGTGCAACTATCCCTAATTTTTATCCACTTTCATCTATCTTCATGGATCAGAAGTCTTTTAACATTTTAACCATTAAGGGTTAGATGCTACTACACTAACTAAATATGTATCATTTATCATTGATAGGATAATAAACTAGAATATCCCTGACAGAAACCTGAGAACCTCTCACTTTCTTAAAACAATGTTAATGTAAATCTTACTGGCAGGTACTGCTACTACTGTCTTCGAACAAGGTGTTCTGCAACTATGGCGTTCCGGTGCTCCAGGTGCAGTGAGCCGGTTGTTGCTATGCAACGACATGGAGGTTCCATCAACAAGATTAATCGATGATCAAGATTTATTCTACAAGGCGAATGAAAACGAAGCACAATTAGAATGATGTGTGAAAAGTGCCTGAAGTCGGCATCACTATCGAAATTTAACAAAGAAAAGCAAGATTTATTTATAAAGAAAATTTCCACTCCATTAAGTGAAATGGAATTTAAGATATAAAGGAGTTTTGAGATTTTCATGTAAATTCACTTGAAATTAGTGATACCCAATATTCATCCAATGATTGTAGATGTCAGCTGTTGTTTGATAAGAATTTTATCATCCGTTTACATTGTAGAATAAAATATCCTCCAAAACAAATGTTGTACTAAGTTTTGGGTGCTTGTTTTTTCACACTTGTGGGAAGAAATTTGCAGCTACACTAGCCGAAATCATGTCTTTGTTCATAAAGAAAGCCCCATGGACTTGGAGCACTGTTAACCACTGGATTTGCTTTCTGTTTCAATTTTTTTTGTCCTGAATGAACCACGCATTTGCCTACAACTTGATACATTTCCGGATTGAAATTTACTATTCCACATTCTTGTTCCACTGTATTGGATGAAGGTCACGTGTGCAAGATTATGTCAGAATTGCTCTATTTCGTAGTAGTAAGTTGATTTTTTTTCTTTTCCATTTATGTTAGGGTAATTTCAAAATGTACTTATGAGGTTTTGACTAATGACAAAAAATCCAGTTTTCTTTCAACATTATAAAAATTCTCGACATCAAGACAACTCCAACTATTGGAAACAACCGTTACATTAGCTCGGACATTCGAGTTAGCGATGAAAAGGACCACCCTTTCTTCTTCACTAACGCGATATTGCTGAATTGGGCTTTTGCCCATTCATGTCCAATCTAGACGAGCCTTTTCTAGTCCTACTTTCGATCCTTCTATTTTCGAGCAAGTTGCAATCTGTTATAGGGCTGTACAAGTACTTATTACAAGTTTTTAGTTGAAGTTTGTTTTTATTTTACTAATACTCCCTTCAATAAGAACAAACATTAAGAGGATTTTTATAATTCTGAAAGATAACATGGAGTTTTTATAATTTAAATAACTTTCAAGGCTAGTTTTCCTAACTGTTTGTTTCTCGTCATAGATAAGTGTCAAGCGGATAAAATATTTTTTGAAATTAGTAATTGATCATTTAATACGATTTGTATGCTTGAGGTCCAATAAATGATTGGTTTTTAACAATCATTCTCTAAAACATGTACATAAGTTATGACAGGTTAATGATAATAAGACAAGCTTTCAGTTCGATCTTCACTTAAGTTAAAAGAAACACTGAATGGGATCAATTATTAGCTGATACAACCAAAAAAGTTATTCGTGATACCTGGAGTTATGTCCGAATTAATAGAAATATTAATATAATTATAATTAATTAGCTTGTTTAATTTCTCTTCCAAATGAGACTCTCTCGAAAGATAGGGATCCAATGAAATACTTCCAAGGCTCCTATTTGAATTGAGATAAGGATAATAATCATACCGTACCTGTGGCTATAGCTAGAACAATTTTTAAATACTAAAAATTTGTGTCGAATCCAACATAAAAAGTTAGTTAATTAAAAATTTGGAAAAAGCCACACTACCAACAATTATTAACCAAAATTAAAATGTAAACTATTGAAAGCGAAAACCTCGAGAAATATTTTCTAGAGCAATGATGGATGTAACAGTTTAGGATGAGTGGCCACTGATTTTGGTTTGTTTTCTCTTTGTTTTAGAGACTTTAGAGCACTAAAGGAACCTTTACTCTAATTGAAAATTACGTTTTTAATTTTTTTATTTTTTGAAAAAAGGATGACGGGATATATACATATCATTTATTATAATTAAATGTAAAATTCATAAAACAACAAATATTTTAAAGACTAAAAGAAAAAAATATTAAACGTAGACTAATTAATGTCTATTGATATATCATTTAGGCACTACCAATATATAATAGTTGATATATAATATGTACAATTCCATGTAATAAATAAATGAAAGGTTGTGGATGGCTTTAGATGGGAAATCTTAAATTAATGTTTCAATCCTCCACATATTATTCTCCTTTAATATAAAAGAGACACAGTAGATTACCAACAACTTTTTTGTTCTTTGTTTATGAATCTAAGGTCAACAAGAAAATGACTGCCAACAACATACAAAACTCTAAAGTTAAGCTTTTTTCTTCAATTGCTCTAAAGCTAATCCTACTCGATTGATGTAATTTTCAAACTAATTATGTTTTTTATTTTTTTGTTCTTTTTAAAAGATGAGTTAACAAAAGGAAATTTGTTGAAGTGAAAAAATTTATTACCTCTTGGCTCATACACACCTCTCTAAGGTGCACGATCGCACGAGTTCTCTTTCATCTCTACTTCATTTAGATTTTAATACACTATATATCATTCATTGTATACGAAGTTATTTTATTGTACACATGTCAATAATTAAATTAATGTTATAACTCTACTAGAATAACATTTGGAGTTTTATCCAACGATTATATATTTCAATGGATATACGGTTGGATTAAATACCAACGGTATAATCTGTTAGAATTACTGTTTAAAAAATCGTTGGAGTTTTTTTTTTTCCAACGGTTGAATATTACAATGAACAAATACCGTTGGAATATTTTTCTATTGGAATTTTGTCATTCCAACGATCATTTTACCAACGGTGTATTTTTTTATTGGAATTGTCATTGGAATCGATTATTCCAATTGAAACTAGCCAAATTCCAATAAAAACTTTTCTATGAAATTTTATTGTTTTCTTGCAGTAAGATTTGGATTGGACGCACTGACATACTTCTCTTTAGCACTCCATGTTTAGGGACCTTATTACTGTAATAAATTAGATGGATTATTCGAATCTTATATAGCTACCGATTTGATGAAATGCTGAAGCAAGCACACAAAAGTCTTGTAAGCCAGATGAAAAACCACAAAAAAAATACATATAAGCTTTAATTATTATTTTTTATATATTAATTTCTTAATACTGTCAGCCAGAGACAAGCTAGGACAGGGGCGTGGACAAGGGGGGCCACCTCAAATTTTTTTTTTAGCCCGTTTTTTCTATGAAAAAATGAAAAGAAATTATATATATTTTTTCAAGTGGAAAATATAGTTGAACTAGCTAGGGCGAAAAATTTATGGGATTTGGGTAATATTGTGTGTTGGCTACGCCCCTAGCAAGGGACCCATATGCCTCTGTCTCCACCGGCCATTGATTATATGAATCTTATGACCAAATGTAAGATCGCAAAACAACTCAAAAAAAATCCTAATAATACTTCATGATTGAAGTTTAAAAGGGAATTAATTCTATAGGAGCTAGCTTTTCATTTTACTATTATCTTTCTATGAAAAAAAGGTAAAATTTCATTGTTTTGTTGGGAATCCTGTTGTTATTATCAAAGAACGACGTTACGTTAAGAGAACAAATTCCTTTGCACAAAGCAATAATCTTTTCAGCACTTATAGAAATGTTTCTCATTCTTACTTTACTAAATCCATGGGACTGTTATCAAAATTAGTCTATCCAATTATACTTCACAAAATTTAAAATAAAATAAAATCAAAGAATGTATCTTGAATATATGTTGTACATGAACCTAGCTAGCTAACCCTAATTCAAAGCTAGCTATGTCTCTAGAAAATTGATAGTTAGCACCCCAATTCAAGGAAAATAAGCTCCATACAACATTTGTTTTTTGGCCTGGAAACACTCCCCATCAGCTTTTTCTGTCCCACTTTATAATAAAGTTAAAGCAAGAATAAAAAGAAAGATATTTTAAACTAAATAAACCTTTATTTTATTTTATTTAAAAAAAAAAAAAAGATGGAGGGAGAGGAAAATAAACAGAGGGCTTTCTTCAAACCCCACAAGTATAAAATACTTTGTCTATTGACAAAGACATATATGGGGTTTTAATTCATTTCTTCAGCCTCTTCTCAGAAAGCTACCATAATTCTTCTGTAAACTTCAACAAGCCCAAGTTTTGTACACAAACAAGGAAAGATGGGAAAGTGATGATTTTTATCTTTTGGGAGAGAGATTAAGAGAGAGAGAGAGAGAGAGAGAGAGAGAGAGAGAGAGATTGTTGGTATAGTGAATTAAATTAGAGTGTTTGATTTAATTGGATATATGAGTGACAAATGATGGCTGGAAACCCTAATTGGTGGAGCATGAATAACATGCATCCACAATCTCACCAGCATCAGTTTGTTTATGGCTCTACTAATTCTTCAACATCAGTTTCTTCAGATTCTACTACTGTTGCTGATCATCATCATCCCACAAATGATTTTCCAGTAATTAGGTCTTGGAGCCAACTGCTTCTGTAACTCTCTCTCTCTCTCTCTCTCTCTCTCTCTCTCTTAGGAATGTTTGCAAACTCAAAAAAAAGTGATTATCAGCTTTTAAGTGGAAAATTAGATAGCTTTTTTTTCCACTTAGAAGTTGAGATTTTTTTTTAGAGTTTTCAAACACTTACTGTGTGTGTTTTATTAGTTTGGCTTAATTTTATTTCGGTCCTATAAATATAAGGAAGTGATATATTTAGTCCTATAATTAGGTCTCGTAAGCATTAAAAAATTGGCATATTTGGTCCTCTAAATATGCTATGTAGCAATTTTGCTACCGTAATTTTTTATTTTAGTGCAATTTTAGTTCTGGAAGGTTGATATATGACATACCTTGAGACAAAAATTGTACAAAAATTTAATTTACATGACCTAAATTGCTACAAATTATATATGCCACCAATTTTGATTTACAGGACCAAAATTGCAATTAAGCCTGTTATTTTTGCTTCTCATTATTTTCTTTAATTTTACCAAACTTTTTAATAAGTGCACATGCGCATGTTAGCAACTTGTGTTTAATTTGTTGTCTGTTGTGATCAGGGGTGGTGAAGAAGAGAGGTATGGTGCAAGTCTATTTCAGCAGCAAAAGAAGTTGGAGAATTGGGAAGACCAAGTTTTGAATTTAAACCCAACACCATCTAATTTTGCAAGGAATAATAGTATTAATCATGTTGGTGATGTGAAGCAAGAAGTTAATAATGCAGCTGCAGCTCAATCTACCACCTCATCCCAACTTAATTATGATGATGATCAATTTATTATTACATCTTCTTGGCCTCATCATCAAATCATCCCACTTAATAATTCTACTTCTCCAACTTCTTGTGTCACAACTTTGAGTAACAACAACTTCTTCAATTTCTCCGGCGCCAAACCACCGGCGGCCGTGGCGGCGGCGGCGGCGACGGTTGATGGGAAAAATCATCATCATAATCAAGAACATTCTTCTGAGGTAAGACCATAGGATTAGTCAGGCTGGACACCCAACTATTAAAAAAAAAAAGAAAAACAAAATAAAGAGGGTAAAGTGGAAAATAAAGGGGCCTATAATTTCTTTTAGCTAGGATGAAATTTTATTGATGTCCAAAGACTCATTATTACTACATGAAAATACAAAAAAGTGATGTGATATTATTGTTGGCATGCTTAGACTGAAATAATGATTAAATTTTAACATATGGTTTGCAAACAGCCCTTCACAAGAATTTCTGTTCTGATGTAAGTTTCATGAATTAATTGACTGTTAGATTTACTTTTTCATGGTTTCTTGATTATTAATTTACCATTTTGTTTCTTCTTTGTTCAAAAGTGTAACAGCACAAGCAGTGGTGGGGTATCTAAGAAGGCTAGGGTTCAACAGTCTTCAGCCCAACCAGTTCTCAAGGTAAAGGAATAATCTCTTTAATTCTCTTTTTCAAATTAAAAAAATATATAATTGATTCTTTTTTATAAATGCATTTTCAATATAGACTTAATTTTGACCATATATATAAAACTTGATGTGCAGGTGAGAAAGGAGAAGTTAGGGGATAGAATAACAGCACTTCACCAACTAGTTTCCCCATTTGGAAAGGTAAAAAAATATTAATTACTGATCAAATTGTACTAAGATCTTTAATTGATACATTTCCCCATTACTGAACACAAGGAATCATTTATGCAGAAGCATTTTGCATATTTTAGAATAAAACCCATAAAGAAAAAACTGACTACATTAGAATTATTAATCACTAAATCAGATCACCAAAGGAAAAATAATTGAAAAAAGAAACATGCATAGGAAATATATATTTCCCCTTTTTCTTGAATTACTGTGTATAGTCTTAGGTAAAGCCCATGAAAGGTTGTCTTTTGAGATTAAAGAAATAGGCTTTCATAAAAATGACTTTGTGAGGTGTTTTATTGTGGCATGTTTCTCTTTTGCAGACTGACACTGCTTCTGTCTTGTCAGAAGCCATTGGCTACATTAGATTCCTTCAGGGTCAAATTGAGGTAATCTTTACTCCTTTCATTCCTTAATTCTCCTATTCCTCTATGAAATTACAAACCTAAACAAAACCAAATTGTAGTTTAAATGGTATCGTTCATTTTTTGATATGGTGCTCAAGTTGAGTTTTTCAGTTTATTCGATATTCATAACACTAAAAGAAAAATGGTCTATCCCAACACTAATAATTAGTGATTCTACCAAAAAGAATCATTATAAAAAAATTTTGTTTACTGACGCTAAAATTATCTCCTCACCTTCACTCCTACCAATTTGATCACTATAAAAAAAAATCAGTTCCTTTAATTAGTTATTTTACTAGTCTTTCTTGAAATTTTTCTTTATTTTATATTATATAGATTTTATAAATTTAACAGAAATATTGGATGGTTATGAATTAAATTTAATTTTTCTGGGCTATTCTTTTTGGTCCTAATTTATTTTCATATGAACATTGAATGCAGGCACTAAGCTCCCCCTATATGCGGAATGCATCAGTAAATAGTGGTCATGCCCACCATTCTGTAAGTACATCAATCTACATGCGCATTTACACATTTTCCCATGCAAGACCAAGATTTTCACACACAACACACACTGATACACAAAATTATGTATCGGGAAATGGGAATGTGGTTGAATATTCCCCCATAGAAAGAAAAAAAATTAATTGTATAATAATTATATGATAATAATCAAGAAATTAAATATATAATTATTTTGCCAGGTTCAAGAAAGGAATTGTTTATTTCCTGAAGAGGCTGCCGGTCAGGTATGTATATTTGCTTTATTGGATCCATCACTTACAAAAAAGAGGCTTTGAATATAATTGAATTAGTAAAGCATATTGTGTTTGTGTTTATTTTATAGACAAAGTGGTCTGTGTAAAAACAAGCATTCCAGCTTTTTATGAACTGAATTAGTAATTATTAAAGTCGTTTAATTTATTAATTCAATTACATGAAAAAGCAAGATTGTTAAAGCTGCAAGTTGATCAAATTTCTTTTTTTCCTTATAGTTTAATATTTTTTTCAATTTTTATTCCACGTTCTTTTGTTATATATGATTTAATGATTAATTATTTGCCTAAATTATGTTATAATATCATGACATGAGACAATAGTAAAAACTTTATTTCATGTTGGTGAATTTTTATAATTGCAAATTGTATGATATTATCGGCTTAATTGGAAAATTGGTCCCGTAACTATAGTGGTAGGCAATGTTGGTTATGTAAATAAATTAGGTAGTTTTTGATGTGTAAGATTATCCCATAAAGTTTTAATTTGTGTAATTTTAGTCCTATAAGTTTTGATTTTGTGCGATTTTGATTTCAACTGGGTATTTCAATATTTCATTTATTACATTACCCTTATCCTTTATCCAAAATATCCAAAATAGTTGTGACCATGAAAAGTTATAAAACTGGGATTGTTATTTTGACTAAGGGTAAAATCATCAAGGATCACAATTGTCACGTCAAGAAGTTAGAGGACTAAGATTGTCAACCCCTTAGAATTAAAGGATAAAAATTACAATTACGCCTATATTTTCTATTGTACTTTATTAGTTACTTGCCACATATAATATCTTATCCGTGAAATATACGTAGCGACAATTTATGTCATTTAATTGCTATATAATTGCAATAGTGATTATCTTTAATTAAACAATATGAATGGTGCCCGTATTTGAATTAATCAAATTTTATCTAGGGATAATTACAAATACCCCCAAATTTTGTGCTAATTAAATAAAATGAAGAGATTTTTGAAAAATACAAAAAGAATCATTGTGGTTTGATTATGTCTTAAATTTAAGTGGGTAACGGTAATATTTTGAAATGTTATTTTTCATATGAATAGGGAAAATGTATGACGCATCAATCCTAAAGTTTTTTTTTTTTTAATTTCTAAAAAATCTCTAGATGTTTTTGTAATTAGCCAGAACTTCGGGGGTGTTTTTGTAATTATTCCTCTTATCTATATATAAATATTTTCTGAAATTAATTATTACTCTATCAGGATTCGCAGAGCCGAGGAGTAAAGGACTTGAGAAGTAGAGGCCTTTGCCTAGTCCCAATTTCTTGCACTGAAAATGTTGGAAATGACAACGGCGCCGATTACTGGGCTCCGGCGGCTCTCGGTGGTGGCTTTTAATATGGGGAAAAATCAGGTGCAACGATCCTAATGACACGTGGTTATTGTGTAACATCAGAAGCAGTCAGTCTATAAAATTAAGATTGACTGCTTCTGATGCTACTAGCTAGCTAGCTCTGCAAATGTATGTTCAATTGTTGCGGTAGGGGGTCAGAAATTTAATTAAGGATTTTATTGAGGGCCTTCCTGTAATTTGATGACCTAAATATATAATGTTCTAGCTAGCTGATGATTTTATGCCATGTTTATTTGCATGCATATCATTCATCATCTTCTTCTTCTTTAAGACTTACATATTTTTTTCCTTTTTATAATTCTATATAACTGCAATGTTAATTTATTTCGAAAGGGTTGATAGATTAGCTGAAGTTTGTGTTTGGCAGCATATATGGAATTATTAGAGTATTGCATTAATTTGGAATGGCCATTTGTGAGTTTAAATTGAATTGTGTTATCAGGCAGGGACGGACGCAGAAATTCGTTCTTGGGGCGAAATCCGGGCGGTCTTGAGGCGGCGCAGATGGTGCCGTCGCACAGGAGGCCCTCCGACGAGGACCCCGAAGTTTTTTTTATATATGTATATATACAATCAATGGCGGAGATAGGGGACAACCCGGGCCCCCTCCTTTTTTTTAAAAAAAAATTACTAGGTAAAATTTTTCAAATTTTTTTTAGTTAATATTTATTTGTATTTTTTTATCTCTTTATCCCAATTTCTTGTGTACCCACCACTTTCGTAATAATCCCTAGATACGCCATTATATAATGGCGTATGCGTATCTAGGAATTATTAAGGGCAGGCCGATACACGAAATTGGAATGGGCCAGATAAAAAAAAACTAAAAAATACACATAAATATTAACTAATTTTTTTAAAAAAATACCTTTTTTTTAAAAAAAAAAAAAAAAAAAATGAGGGTGCCAGAGCCGGGTTGGCCTCTGTTATCTCCGCGATTGTATATATTATTTATTGCTCTAGGTCCCTTGAAACTTTGGACCGGCTCTG
Organism: Rehmannia glutinosa; assembly: GCA_016081115.2. NCBI lineage: Eukaryota > Viridiplantae > Streptophyta > Magnoliopsida > Lamiales > Orobanchaceae > Rehmannia > Rehmannia glutinosa. Next base: position 28,149 of record JABTTQ020001842.1, on the reverse strand, counting down.
GCAAAATCAAATCTAATATAAATAAAAATAAAACATACAAGCTTTTATAACAAAATTACATTAAAATTTGGGGGAGGGGGCAAAATATGTTGGCTTACTTACATTTTTATATACTATATTAATTTATTAAATAATATATTATAGGGGTTCAATCGCAAGACGAGGGGGGGCGGTTGCCGCCACCAGCCCCCCCTGGGTCCGTCCCTGTTATCAGGTCCCAATTCATGGACGCCAAACGAGCTTTGGTCGGTGAAAATTGGGAGGCATTTGAGATAAGACAACTTCTTTTTTACCCTCTCTTTTAAAATCAAAACTCTTTTTCCACCTAAAATTTTGCGATATGCTACGATATACCATGATATGCTACAATAGTCTTGTCACAATATGCCACAATAATAGTCGTCCTAAGAACAAATGGAAGTTACGATATGACACAATAGTATTGCCACGATAGTCTGGCTAAGAACAAATGGAAGAAGGAATAGCAGCCACAGTAGTCTTGTGCACGATCGATTATCCACGATTGTCGAGAAATGGAAGAGCATATTGTCATGATATGCTAAGAACAAATGGAAGTCGTGTAATATGCCACGATAGTTTTTGATTTTTCGCTACTTTTGGAATCTGGATTCAAATCTATTCTATATACTAAGAAAGATAAAACAAATTGACACATGTTATCACCTCATTAATCTTAGTCATTTGTCAACTTCCCATCTTCTCAATTTCACATGGCAGCTTCACATTTATCTATGTGGTAATTTTATGTACAAATTAAAATACAACAAATTGAAAAGATCTTTTCAACTCCTTTACTTTTCTTTGTCAATTCTTGAGATGTATAATTATTTCTTTATGAGTTTTTATACATCCAACATGAGCTAAACCCATCTTTCTAGGGGATTGATGTAACTTATGTTTGAACCTATGTTTTGATTTCGAGTGTATGAGATTCGCATGTCAGTTAATCTATTTGTGATATTTGAATTGATTGCATCTGGATTATCTGATCAATAATTTCGATTGTTTGGTGTGTTTCACTTGGCACTCAAGAGAAGTGATAAACGGTAGGAATATTGGCTTATAGATTACTAACGTGTGATTAATAAACTGGATTGAGAACATAGGGGATAACTAGGTGAATCAACCCTCTAGAATTCATCTTTTAAGTGTTTGATTATTTGTCTGAACTAATTGTTTGCTTAATTTTAGTTTTCTTTTTAGTTTAACAACAATCTCTCTCTCTTTTTGATTTCCAGATAGAATTAATCTATTTTACTTACAGTACTTAGTATAAAATTCGATAACAATCCATTTGGAGACGATAACCTTATTTTCAAAACTATGCTAAAAACTTGACACCGCAAGCGACAAAGACGTGTTCAAGATGCTGCGTTGTAGCGCGATAGATAGAGAGTCGCGATCGCGTCCGGAGAAAAAGGGTCGTCTTTTTATTTTATTGGGCTTTCGATGGGTTTTTGAGGTTTTGACCTATAAATGCACCAAGGGGACGTACGTAGCAGAGGTCGGACATTATTTTGAGCACAACGCAAGACAAGAGACACAGAGGTAGGGTTCAGGACGACGATTGAAGACACTTCTCATCTGGACACAGAGAGAATTCCTTCTCTTCTCTTTTCAATTCCTTCTTTGCTTTTCGTTGTCAATTCTTGAAATGTATAATTATTTCTTTATGAGTTTTTGTACATCCAACATGAGCTAAACCAATCTTTTTAGGGGATTGATGTAACTTATATTTGAACCTATGTTTTGATTTCCAGTTTATGAGATTCGCATGTTAGTTAATCTATTATGCTATTTGATATGATTGCATCTGGATTATCTGATCAATAATTTAGATTGTTTGGTGTGTTTCACTTGGCACTCGAGAGAGAGAAAATGATACTGTAGGAATATTGGCTTATAGATTAATAACATGTGATTAATGAACTGGATTGAGAATATAGGGCAAAATTGCTTTTTTGGTCCGTTAAGTTGACTCGATCAATAATTTAGATTGTTTGGTGTGTTTCACTTGGCACTCGAGAGAGAGAAAATGATAAACGGTAGGAATATTGGCTTATAGATTAATAACGTGTGATTAATGAACTGGATTGAGAATATAGGGCAAAATTGCTTTTTTGGTCCGTTAAGTTGACTCGATTTCGCTTTTAGTCCTTTAATTTTTATGGGTTGCATTTGACAAACACTAACTTTTCTAAACCTGCACATCTAGTCCGATTTCAAAATTTCGGGGATATCTTATCCCTAAAATGATGAGTTTGACCATTTTTCCTTGAAATGACTATTTTGCCCCTTGTTTGGAAAATTAAAATTAAAGAAAAATAAAAAAATTATAATAAATTAAATAAAATAATAAATTTAAATTAAATTAAATTAAATGGTCGAACATATATTTTTATATTTTTCAACATTAAATAAAAATAGAAAATAAAAATAATAGAAATTTATTTATTTATTTATTTTTCATTTTTCGTCTTTTTGTTTTCTATTTTTTTAATTTCTATTTATAGCAGAAAATTGTAAATAAATATTTTTTCCTGTTTTATTGTTTTTATTTTTTCTTTAATTTTAATTTACAGTGAAAATTGTAAGTCTATATTTTTTCTTTTTTTTGTTTTCTATTTTCTTTAATTTTAATTTACGGTTGAAAATTACAGATATATATGTTTTTTTGGTTTTCTATTTTTTTATTTTTACATATAGTTGAAAATCGTAAATACATATTTTTTCTGTTCGTTTTTCATTTTATTTTTTTAATTTTATTTACAGTTGAAAATTATAAATATATGTTCATATTATTTTTTTTAAATTAAATTAAAAAAAATTTGAAAATATATTTTATATTTTCCAACTTTAAATAAAAATTAAGGAAAACTAGAAAAACAAAAAAGTACATTATTTTCTTTTTCTTTTGGTTTTTTTATTTCTTCTATTTCTATTTTTCTTTAATTTTAATTTACAGTTGAAAATTATAGATATATATGTTTTTTTGTGTTTCTATTTTTTGAATTTTTATATATAGTTGAAAATTGTAAATACATATTTTTTCTATTTTTTTTCATTTTTCATAATTTTATTTACAATTGAAAATTATAAATATATGTTCAGATTGTTTTATTTAAATAAAATTAAAAAAAAGTCCAACATATATTTTATATTTGTCAACTTTATATAAAATTATAAATATATGTTCATATTTTTTCTTTAATTTAATTTAATCTTATATTTATTTTTATTATTTAATTTTATTGAGATATTACACAAGTCATGTGATATGCACATGACCAAGGTTTCAATCCAAAAAAGGGGCAAAATGACCCAACTCAGCATTTTAGGGATAAGATATCCCCGAAATTTTAAAATCGGACTAAATGTGCAGGTTTAGAAAAGTTAGTGTTTGCCAAACGCAACCAATAAAAATTGAAGGACTAAAAGCGAAATCGAGCCATATTAACGGACCTAAAAAGCAATTTTGCCGAGAATATAGGGGATAACTAGGTGAATCAACTCTCTAGAATTCATCTTTTAAGTGTTTGATTATTTGTATGAACCAATTGTTTGCTTAATTTTAGTTTTCTTTGTAGTTTAACAACAATCTCTCTCTTTTTGATTTCTAGATAGAATTAAGATATTTTACTTACAATACTTAGTATAAAATTCGATAATAATCCATGTGGAGACGATAATCCTACTTTCAAAACTATACTAAAACTTGACATCGTACGCTTGCGGTAAGAATTTCTCGATCAATTATGAAAGATAAAATTTAATCCCAAAAATAAAAGATTTTTTCACAATTAGTTTGGAAAAAATCAAATCTATCCGAAGATTTGTTTTTAGAAATATTACATTAGTTCAGAATTGTTTTTTTTTTTTTTGAATTTAAAAGATAACAAATTTAAGAGATAAAAATAATCTGAAATCAAGATTCTATCTAAACTATCTTTTAAATTTGTTATCTTTTAAATTTGTGATCTTTTGGACAAATCTCGTGTAACACACGAGTGTTATTCTAGTTTAGAATATATTTTTGGATAAGTCGGTCACTTATCCAAAAAGTTCATTCTAGAGAAACAATAATTGGAGATTATAAACACCGGCAAAAAATTGTTGAAAGGTACAACCTTCATATATTTGCCTCTTTTTCTATTTTTTTTTCAAATATCAGTCTGATATTTGTCCTGTCAAAATGAAAGAATTTCTGACCGCACTTGCCGGAAATCTAGGTACGGCGTGGGGTATATGAGATGGTTTTGTATCTCATTTGTCAGAGAAGCGTTTGCATGCTTCTTTTAAAGTGACAACTTTTACCAATTCCACTTATAAAATTGAATATGAGATGTGATAATATTTTGCAATAAAAAGTCCGTATATCTGCACATTGTGTTGAAACATGTTGACCCTTATATTGCATGTAATTATCTTCTCTAATTTTTCGGGTTTAGTGAAGCAATTAATAACACATTTTCGATTTCTCTTCACCGTGAAAAGCATTTTCTACTCCATTTGGAGACGATTTTTTTTATCCTTCCTTTTTTCCCCTGGGAAATGTAGGCCGTTAATTAGGATTCACTTAATGCTAATGACAACATTGTATGTGGAAATAGTGTGGATTATACTTGATAAGGCTTTTTCTTAGTGATGTCTTAAAGAAAAAAGATTAATAGTGATGCATCCGTCAATATATGATAATAATATATCATTTTTCTACATCACATAAGAAATGAAAATGATATTTCTTATTCTAGGACTTAACAAATTGATATTTCCCAATTCCCTAAGAAAATCATATAGGGCCATTAGTAATAAAAAACAAACAAGGAGCTAGCACAATATTATCTTATTTCCTATAAATATCTCAAACAATTGCATTGAAATTAATAATTAATATACTATTAGCATAAGGAAATAATTATACTTTTAATATTTATGTTAAGAAATTTAAACACACACATCTTGTAAATGTATAACGTCTTACACTCGTGCCGAACTGTAGGTTGGACATACCTAGCATTATCAGCTACCAACTAACCATGGTTAACTTAACTCTTCGCTAGTAGCTCTACATATATTACTTGATGGATATGTCCTTTTTTCATCATTCCACTCCAAAAGTGTTGCTTTATTTACAAGACAGGCAAATGGTCTATGGACTTTTTTTACATGGATTGTGACTTCATATGAGATCTCTTATTTTCATGGTATTTCATTTGATGTCATCAATCATCAATTTATAGATGAAATATTATATGATATCATTAGTGTATATGTGTGACATTAACATAATGTATTGAAACTACTTGATAATAGTAGAAATAGGAGATTGAATTAATGTGTTTAATTCGATTTTAAGATCTATGTCAATCAATCGATTTATAATACCATTTGTCCAAATCCGTGTTCTTCACACATGATCCACTGTCTAAAACACATAAATTGTTAATTATAGTAGCTATAATATGATTCTTAATGCTTTATTACACTTATTTATTAACTCATTACTAATTCCCAAAAAAATTAATCTAACTTAAGTATTGGAGAATTTTATTAGGAAACATGCTTCAACTAGATTTATAGATTTGGAACTTAAAAAATCCAAATTCGTAATAATAAATATATTGAAATTGTTTAAATTTTAAATAAACTCATTACACAACGGATTCTAAAATCCTTAAATTCATATTATAAACTATCTTTTGAATAATTATAGTGGATCTTTAGAATCAATTAGAATCCTTATCCAAAATCATCTCTTTAAATCCAAATCATTTAATCTAAATTAACTTTCAAATTCCAATATTATATATATATATATATGTGTGTGTGTGTGTGTGTGTGAAAATGCCTCTCTTGATGATTGTTCCCTTTGGGTCTACATAGTAACATAAAGTACTTTCTCAGGTGATTGACAAAACCGTATGAAGAGGGACCCCCGTATTTTATTTTTTCATTTTTTTCTTGCTTTAGGTTCGAATATATTCTTCGTAATCATGACGTCACATATACGTCACACCCACACAGTAAATTTGTAATTAAAATATACATTTTTTTTTTTGGATTTCTTTGCTTTTTGTGTAACTTTTGATAATCCACTTGTTTTCCACTCCCAAAAAGGGGTCTTATTTATATAAGTAAAATGTTATTTTCAAACATGTGTGTACGTAGGGTGCACTTGAAAGGGAATTTCGAGGGGTTGGATAATATGTGCCCAAACAAAGGTCAAAACAATCATCAATTCATCATGTACTAAAATAACAAATGAAGATGGGGTTGTCTGGTTTTGCTTTTCAAAAGGGCTTTAAATCTTTTTTGTTAATTTTCTTTGTTTGAGAATGTGACAGCAATTAATGGTAGACTAATCAAGATGATGATTATTAATTGAGGAAATTTTAATGAAACTCCAAATTATGCACCATTACATTGTTTTTTTTTTTTCCTAAACTATACAAAAATTTATATGGTCCCATCTCCTCCTCTCATCAACGGATCTGACGGGAATATTCCATCGGCAGGAAATAAGAGATTAGAATATTTACTGCAGTTTTAGGAGGTTTAGTCGGAAAAAAAATAATTTAGTGGATAATGTAGAAAATCTTGTATAGCTTGGGGTATATTAAAATTTCCTCTTATTACTTTGAGTCAAAATTCTCAAGGGTTTTGAATTATATACTTGAAAAAGAAAATATTTTTGGCTCAATATAAGGTGGTGCGGTTGATCATTTGTGAGTATCTTTAAAATCCATTATTCTATTCGCTCCAAAATAATTGGGTCATATATTTTGCAATGTTTTTATAATCATCGATCAAATCAGTGTTGCTGTCGATCACTGATTTTTATAAAAAATAATTATTTGTTATTATATTGTATAAAATAATAATATAACTAATTATTATGTACAAGGTAAAAAAGATAAATAACCAACTTAAAACGATTTAATAAAACTTAAATCCAAAGAACCACATATTTATAATCAAAAAGTTTCTTTTTTGCAAAAAAAATATTTAGTGTTGAAATTGGTTATGGAAAATTGGATTTAGACCTGATTTTAACCAATTATTCAATTAAATTTATTTATTTGTTATAGGAAAAAAATGAGATAAATGTAATCTACACCGCGGGCAGATGAGTTATTGCTTGTTTGAGAGCACTTATGGAAAAGTCCATTTAGAAAATGGACTTTTCAAAAAGCCTCTTATTCTCACTTCTCTAGAATGGACTTTTTGGAGGAGTGACTTATCCAAAAGTCCATTCCAAAATAACCACCAAACATGAAAATTTATTGAAATGGACTTTTAGATCCAAAAGTCCATTTCAAAAGTGCTCCCAAACAAACACTTAAGCATATTGAATTTTTGAAAAAACAATATCGGGTGATTGAGAAATTAATGTTTAAAGTAAGTGACTTAAATGCATTTTATATATAAAAATATAAAATGGTGAGAATATGGAAATACACATCCCACATGGAAAGCATTTCAAATGCTTGACTGTTTATATAGACCTTAATCAATAATAAAGAGTAATCATGTAGAGCTCCTTATGATACACCCTAGTGGACTAACTCAAAGAGCACCTCCTTGATCTGGAGTCTGCCCACGCACGTCACATGGGGCTCTTTAGATCAGACTTTGTAGTATGGCGCCATGTGGCGGGTGGTGGTGCTTATTCCCTGACAGGGCACCATGACTGGACACAACTATCCAGTATGCAGGTGTGCGTGCCAAAAGATATTTACCTTCGATGGGATGCGCACCGAAAGTTCTATAGATAAGAGTCCTCCAGAACTCATTTTTGTATATGCGCATCTCGAAACTCTATCATGCTTTTTGCATAATTCATAAAAGAGAGTTTAAAATGCATCATAGTGTTCGTCGTTCTTGCGATTTGTACACCAACCAGTTTTTCCAACAAGATGAAATAAACAAATCTAATGATTGGTTTGACCAGATTATATAATTTCATTCACATATCTTTTTCATTTTAGTGGAACGTTAAAACTGTATCAGATGTAAAAGTAAAGTGCAAAATAGAGAAAGATAGATTTATATAGGCAACAAGAAATCCTGACATTTAGAACTAGAAAATCCTAACCCACTACAACTAAATAAGGAAAACTAATATCTATTATAACAATATAATACATATTTTTTAGAAACTAAAAACAATAAAGTATAAACACTCTTTCGTTAAGTTATAAGTTTATAACACAACTTTTCTCAATATCGTCCCCTTTCGGAAGAAAAAACCAAAAAAGAATCATAATTTCATTAATGAATGGACCACTAACGAATGGGTCTAAAGTTGGGCCACAATCATGTCCTTATCAATCGTTGCCAAACACTCACATATACAGTTGGATCTCAAGTTGTCACATATACAGTTGGATCTCAAGTTGGGGTCAGAAAGGAATATCCGTAAGGCCCATATCTATGAATCCAAGCCCATCATCTCGGATTTCTGTATTAGCGATAAAAACAAACACAGTTCACAGATTACAGAATCATCAGAGAAAATAGAAATAGAAAATACAGCACCTTTTTTCTACTAGCAAAAATGGCAGAAACGGAGTTGAAGTGGAAGAACACTGCCCTTCTTGTACTTGATATGCAGGTTTTTATTTCTTCAAGCTACTTACGTCTTACTTACACTATTTTTTTTCTTTGTTCGTTATTTTTTATTTATTTTTGCAGAAGGATTTTATTTTAGGCAGGTTTTTATTTTTTTTTCTTTTATTTTTCTTAGGATTTATATTTGTTGTTTTAGGGTGTATTTTGTTTCTTGGGTTTATTTTTAATTAATTTGGGTTTTTAGGATTTTTAGTTTTTTTTTTTTTAGGGTTTATTTTTTATTTTTTGGGTTTATTTTTGTTTTTCTTTATTTTTCATGTTTTTTTTATTTTTGTTTCTTCATGTTCATTATTATTTTTAAATTTATTTTCATTTTTGCAGACGGAGGATTTTATTTTCCCGAGACCGTCTCACAAGTGGTGCTTTTATTTTACCGAGTGGTGCTTCGCATGTGAAAGGTTTCGAAGCTATTGTTCCTAATGTTATTAAGGCCGTTGAAATAGCTCGAAGCCGTAATATTCCTATTATTTGGGTACCTTTTTTTTTTCCCTCTTTACTTGCCTGTTCATTTAACTGCTCCAATTTATGAAGGTTTTGCTACGAATTATTTGCTGCACCATCAATGGTAGAAATGTTAATTTGTATTTTGATTTTATCAAGTATGTGATTATCTCTACTGATACTGACTAGATATAAGCAAAAACATATCGATTTCCAATAGCCTTTTTCTGAATTTTTGAAGTAGCTCGGTTTGTTAACATAATGAATCTAGTTTGAATATATTGGGAGTGTTTGCAAAATCTTCTGCTTTTAGAAGAAGTTATTTATTGAAGTAGAAATTGAGAGTGTTTGGTGAAAAGTTGGAAAAATACTATTTGTTTGTAAAAGTCAAACCAGAAGCAGAAGTAGAAATCTAAAGCACCTATCTCCATGTTTTTAGATTTTGATTAAGTGAAACAAAATTAGAAGTAGAAGTTGACATTTGCAAACTCTACAAAGTGATTTTTTTCAGCCAAAAACTAAGAAACTAGTGTTTTTTTTAGTGATTGCAAACACTCCCATTTTCCCGTTCGATAAAATGTAAAGCTCGGCTCGAGTTTGACTCAATTTTTTGAAAAAGTAATAAATTATGTGTAAAACTATCAAGCTACTCGAGCTCATTTTGTGTTCAGCTCGACAAAAGTTCAAGCTTTCAGCTCTACTCGACTCGTTTACATTCCTACCTGTTAGTAGTGTAGAAAATGAACCTTTTTTGCCTTTTGATGTTTTGATCATGGGACGAATCATGGAATAAGAACTAAGAAAAATGATTGTAGGTTGTTCGTGAGCACGATTCTTTAGGACGAGATGTTGAATTATTCCGCAGGCATATGTATTCTGCGGATAAACCAAAACCAGCTTCTAAGGGCAGTGTAGGTGCAGAATTGGTTGATGGGCTAGTGATCAAAGATGGTGACTATAAGCTTGTGAAGACAAGGTTTAGTGCGTTTTTTAACACGCATCTCCATTCGTATCTTCAAGGTGCTGGAGTTAATAAGCTAGTAATCACTGGTAATAACTTCAAGTCTTCAATATTTTTGTTCTTATCTGTTATAGTTTAGGTTGTGGTATATTATGTAGGAATATGGTTTAATAATCCTTTGGTTGCATTATTTAGGTGTTCAAACTCCGAATTGTATCCGACAGACTGTTTTTGACGCAGTTGCATTGGATTATCAAACTGTTACTGTTATTGTTGATGCCACTGCTGCCGCCACACCTGATATACATACTGGTACTAAAATAATCCTCGACGATACTTTCGTATTTATAAATGTTTTCTTTCTTCTTCTACCCTTAAGGTGTATTTGATTACAAATACCAACCCAAGGGGGTATTTATAATTGTAAAAGACAATTAGGTGTTTGTTTGTAGTTTGTCTCAACCTCAAGAGTAGTTTTGTAATTCATCCTATTTGGGTTGTGGGGGGGGGAGACCATTGTAGAGAAGTAGGCAACCTTTTCATTTGGATTATGGGCAGTTACCAAAAACAAAAAAACCTGAGGTTTGTGCTGATTACAGAAAACCTTGGGGTTTGATTTTGTATTGAATTTAAGGGGGTAACTATAATATTTCTATAAAATTCGGGGGGGGGGCATTGAAATATTTTTTGCTTATCAATAATGTAATTATTTTGTAGCAACAAAATGAAGCCCCTATTTAGAAGACTCTAATATGGTTTGGGTTTCATTATCTTGAGTCATAAATCTCTTCATTTGTCTCATACATCACTAGTTTCCATCCTCATTCTTGCATTACTCATTATATACGTTGAAAACACTTAAATGTACTAATGCTTTCTTTTCTTTTGCAGCAAATGTTGTAGACATGAGAAACATTGGAGTGGCAACTCCAACACTAGAAGAGTGGTGTAAATGACACGAAACATATATCCATGCTATTGACTGGCACAAACTGCAGGTTTTCTTAAGACTGAATTTGTTTATGGGGTAGTTTAAAAAAAAATAAAAAACGTGAGGTTGGGCTAATTATAACACCCCAAAGTTTTGGTTGTTTTATTTAGGGATAATTACAAAAAGGCCCTTGAGGTTTACCTTAGTAACAAAAGAAAACTAGTAGTTACAAATGCCCCATTTGTTTCTTCTACAAATCACCCCTCTCAAGAGGGTATTTGTTAAGTATATACAAATTTCAAGGGGTGTTTGTAACACTATACGAGGAGTTGATCATTATTCATTTGTGAGTTTCTTTAACCTACTCGATTAGCTCTAAAATAATTAGATTATTTTTCAATGTTATGTTTTCATAATTAGGTAGGGCAGGAAACAAACAAAACTTTTGGCGAACAGCTCATGAAGGAGCTCAGTCTATCGTTCGTCGAGAAACTGTTCATGTAATGTTCCTTTGATGTTTGTTTAATTATATATTTACTGCTTAATATTCATTACTTGCTATGAAAAATAAGATTATTTTAGCTTAATTACAATCCATTTACATTTGCAATTATTTAATATTCATTTCTTTTGAGTTGAGTGTTCATGAACAAGTGTATTTCACTTTTTTTCATAAACATGTTTATATAGTTGTTCATGTTTGTGAATTGTTTGTTAACGTTTGTGAACATGTTCGATCATTAAACAATCGAACACAAACAACCCTTTAAAATAAACAACGACAATCTTCATTCATTAGAGCTCGGATTTCTCAACCTTATACTTAGGTGATCAAATCGGACTTACTGTCCATCATTGATTTTGATTCATTGGTTCTAATGAGATTTGATTTCTTATTTTATATATAGTATAGTATGATAATTGAATAGAGTAATTGTTATGTATATAAGGTAAATGAGCTAATTAAAAAACACATGTAACAAAATTAAAATCCAAATTTTCACATACTTATAACCAAATATTTAGTTAAAGCTTTCTCAACAAATAGAAAAGTAAAATAAATAGTTTCACCAGATTTTAGATGTTTTTGCACCGAAACTTATTGGATCGACCACAGATTTGTGGTTGGTTCGATCGAATCTACCAATCCAATCTAATATTTAAAACATTGCTATATATTGTGATTCTATATTTAATTTTACATAAGAAATGAAAAGTATAACAAGTAACAACTGTATCACAATGCACAACATACAAAAAAGAAAAAAAATAACACATTGCATAAATAACATAACATACTAATCATATTTTGAGGACAACATTCAAAAGGCATGAAAAAAATAAAAATATATATAATTAATATAAGGAGATCTTAGCATTTGAGTTTTAAGCATAAGTCTTGTTTTTTATTTTTTCTTATAATTAATAATTTATTTAGTTTTCTTTTAAATTCACAAACAGGTTAGACATGTTAAATGGGTCATAGCAGGTTGACCCGAGCCCGACCTATTTAATTAGCAAGTTATTCGGATTCGGCCCGATTTCGACTCGGACCCATGAAGCAGACTCATACTCATTAATTTCGTGTTAGATTCGTGTCAGATTTGTGTGTCGGTTCCGAAATTGATCATTATATATTTTATATAATAACAAAATTTTAAAATATATTTTATATTCAGATGCATAATGCTCATCATTAAGCATTCCGAAATACATGACTTTAATCCTAGACATTAAAATTCAAACCTCTACATATCATTAAAATGAATCTATATTTTTTTGTGCAATTTGTTTTTCAATATAACAAGTAAACAATCTATTTCAAATATTATGTTATATATCAAGGCTCACACAATAGTTATTCAAACTTCAAAATAATAGTCACGGGCTTGTGTTATATGGTCCACACTCCACAATAATTTTTATTGATCAACAATTGAGTTAGGAAAAACACTAAAACACCACATATTAAAATATAGTTTTATTTTGGCAATATATATAGGTAGTTGAAAAAAAAAGGTTAGGTTGTGGGGGGTGGGGGGTGGGGGGAGGGGAGGCTCTCCTACCAGGCTACCATGAATATGAATGTAAAATAAATATCCAAAATAAATATTTAATATAATTACTATATTTTTATGTGAATTATATATACTTAGATTATATAAAAATTAATATGTTGTTTTTATATTATATTAAATTATAACTTAACAAAAATCAAAAATATTATTTAATAATAATTAGTATTTTTATATATTATTAATATTCTCATTTATTATTTTATAATACTTTAATTATAATTGCAAATTATTTCTGAATGATTTTTACATTAATTTAGATATAAGAATATTAAATTGAAGTATTATTCATCGAATAGTATACAAATAACTATAATAAATGTATTAAATATTTCATTTCAAAAATATGGAGCCTTTAATGATGCTTCAAAATATGTCCGGTAAATGGAAATATTTTTCAATTATTCCATGCATAGATATTATATGGGTATGATGTGCATTTGTTAAAACAAATGTCACTCTTTGGAGTTAAAGAATATATTTTTAATAATGATGTCGTATTTAAAAGTATATCTAGGGGTGACAAATCGTGTTATCGTGTCGTGTTTCGTGTCGACACGACGACACGATGCGATAAGAACACACATGAACACGACACGATAAGGATCTGCTCCAACACAAACACGAAAATTTTCGTGTCGACACGACACGACATGACATGATAGTGCCACGATAAGTCAAAAATAAAAAAACGATTTATATGTTAATACACGATAACAAATCACACGATATTACACAGTATTACACGATAATACACGATATAAACATACAAAATATCAGGTTATCGTGTCACTATGGTGTCACTAACAGGTAAACGTGTGATTATCGTGCTCGTATCGTGTCATTATCGTGTTACTAATAGGTAAACGTGTCATTATCGTGTCCTTATCGTGTCACTATTGTGTTCATGTCCTTATCGTGTAAACACGTAAAAACACGAACACGACACGAAATTTTTGTGTCCTTATCGTGTTGACACGATAAGGACACGAACATGATAAGACTAAATACTAACCGGCTATTTTTGTATCGTTTTCGTGTCGTGCTATCATGTCGTGTAAAAAATTACCACACCATCAAAGAAAAGAAAGACCGAGGGAGAGGAAATGGATTAAATAATTCCAGCCACATCTTTTTTACCAGAACAGAAAATTGGTGTTGTATCCAATGAAACATTATAAACAATATATTATAAATTTCTTTTTTCATAATTTTATATTGTCATAATAATTCTTCGCTCAAAAGAGAAAGGGACACTGGGACAACCATAAATTCAGTAATGAATGGGCCTTGAATTTGGGCCACTGCCGCATCCAATATTAATCCCAGCAATGCAATCACATATAAATAGATCTGAAGTTGGTCTCAGAAAGTCGCAACAAATACGAAAAGCCCATATCCAAGAAACGTTACTCATCGTCTCGGGATTCTGGATTAACGAATAAAAGTATAAAACACACAGCATCATCGGATAAATGTAACAGCTAAAGCGCCTTTTTCTTTTTCTACTCGCAAAAATGGCAGAAATGGAGTTGAAGTGGAAGAACACTGCCCTTCTTGTAATTGATATGCAGGTATCTTCTTCTTCAAGCTATTTAGTTACGCTTCTTCTTCATTTTTTTTTCCTTTATTGATTATTTGTGTTTTCTTTTGATTTTTTTATTTATTTTTGCAGAAGGATTTTATATTACCAGGTGGTCCGATGCATGTGAAAGGTGGCGAAGCTATTGTTCCTAATGTGATTAAGGCCATTGAAGTAGCTCGAAGCCGTAACATTCCTATTATTTGGGTACCCAATTTTTTTTTCTCTCTTTACTTGCTTGTTCTTTTAACTGCTCCAACCTGTGAAGATTTTGCTACGAAATAGCTGCACCGTCAATGGTACAAATTCATAACTAGTATGTAATTTGATTTTTATTGAGCATGTGATTATCTATAATGATGCTGACCAGATATAATCAAAAGACAGATTGATTTTCAAAAGGGCTTTTTCTGAATTTTGAAAGTGGGAAATTCATTTTCCTGCTAAAGTTGGTGGATTGATGTTTTTTAGTTTCTGTTCCTCTGTAAAGAATGGGTCTATGTTAGTAGGGCTGAAAACAAACCAAACTACTCGATACTCGACTCGAGATCGAATAGTAGAAGCTCGTTTGAGCTCCATTTGTTTAATGAACCAAACTTGTGAAAACTTTCTGTTCGATAAAAATGTAAAGCTCAACTCAAGCTTCACTTGATTGCTTAAAATAATAATAAAATATGCGTAATAATGTCAAGCTACACGAGCTCGGTTCGTGTTCGGCTTGAATAAAACTCGTTCAAGCTCGAGTCGATTAATAATCAAATCAAACTCAAACACAAGTTTTATAGCTTTCAACTCTATTCGACTCGTTTATAAATGATACTCTTACCTGTTAGTAGTGTAGAAAATTAACTTTTGTTGCCTTTAAAGTTTGGAGCTTGTGGCAGAATCATAATACTTGAGATAAAATGTAAAGCTCGACTCAAATACTCGATTTTTAAAAAGTAAAATATAATGTATAAAAATACCAAACTAATCGAGTTGATTCATGTTCGGCTCAAATAAAGCTCATTCAAGCTCGATTTGATTAATAATCACAAGTTCTGCTCGAATCGTTTACCCTCCTACCTGTTAGTAGGGTAGAAAATGAACTTTTGTTTGCCTTTGAAGTTTTGAGCTTGTAACAGAATCATGAACTTTGAAATACGAAAAATGGTTATAGGTTGTTCGTGAGCACGATCCTTTGGGAAGAGATGTTGAGTTATTCCGCAGGCATTTATATTCTGTGGATAAACCAAAACCGACTTCTAAGGGTAGTGTGGGTGCAGAATTGGTTGATGGTCTAATGATCAAAGATGGTGACTATAAGCTTGTGAAGACGAGGTTTAGCGCGTTTTTTAACACACACCTGCATTCGTATCTTCAGGGTGCTGGAATTAATAAGCTAGTAATCATCGGTAATAACTTCAAATCTTCAATATTTTTTGTTCTTATGTGTTATCATTTAGATTGTGATATTATATAGGATTTGTGGTTTAATAATCCTTTGGTTGCATTATTTAGGTGTTCAAACTCCAAATTGTATCCGACAGACTGTTTTTGACGCGGTTGCATTGGATTATCAAACTGTTACTGTTATAGTTGATGCCACTGCTGCTGCCACACCTGATATACATATTGGTATTAACATAATCCTCAAACAATACTTCAGCATTTATACGTTCACATGTTTCGTTGTCGTCTTCTTCATATGCTTATGTAGGTTGATGAATATTTGGAAGGTTAAATCACAAAACTACCCCTTAAGTTTATGTTAATTTCTGATGCAGGGAAGCGTGAACAAAGATACAAACTCAAGCGTGAACAAAGATACAAACTCACCTCGTACGTTGATTCTATAAGAATACCGTAAAAGAGACAAGAATTGAGAGAAGACCCTCGTTTTTATTAATATCAAAATTCAACTCCCTAAAAATAATAAAATAGCAAGTATTTATAGAATTAAAATCCTACCACAATAAAACTTCTAACTTGACTGGGAAACTTAAAAGATAAACTCAAATAGAATACTAAACAAATCAATATCTAAAATATAAGATATTCCAAAATCCTAAAATATAATAAACTAGATGTTATCAACTAGATATTATCTCCATCAATTTCGAAAAAGAATCAAGTTGTCTTTCAAAATTACAAATACCCCCTGATATTTGTTTCTGTTTTGCAAAATGTTTTGCAAAATGCACCCTATTCAGGGGGGTATTTGTTAAATAAACACAAACCTCAAGGGAGTTTGTAATACCTTAAGGGTGTTGAAAGATAAATGTTTTTTTCTTTTCGAAATTAAGGTGGTCTTTTGTAATTCACCCTATTTGGGAGAAATAGACCATATATAGAGAAGTAAAAGTAGGCAACCTTTTTATTTAAATAATTGAACCCCCCACCCCATCTTCTGTGGTGACTTATTTATCGTCATTCACGCAATGTAATTAACAAAATGAAGCCCTGTTTAAAAAATCGTAACTATGGTTTGGTTTTCGTTATCTTGATTTAGATATCCCTCCCTTCGTCTCATACACTCGAAGCGATCTTCGTTCTCGCTTATACCTTTGCATCTATAATAATCTTGAAACCAGTTTTGCTGTTTCACTAACTAATGTTGCTTGCTTTCTTTCATCTTCCAGCAAATGTTGTTGACATGGCAAACGTTGGAGTGGCAACGCCAACATTAGAAGAATGGTGTAAATCGGACGAGTAATAATATATTTGGCTTCTGATCAGCGAGAATATCTTGTTGACTTGTCAAATTTTGAGCAAATCATACGAGCGTTGGCACAAATGCAGGTTTTCTCAAAATTGTGATCGGTTTATTTACTGTGTTTTTATTACACAAACTTGTATGTTAGACATGGTTTGTCTTGTTTTAAAGAGTTGGAAAGAAGAATGGTTTTATAGGAAAGTAGTCTATACCAAGGAGACCATGTTAGAATGTTGCCAGCTTGATTTATGTACAAAGTTTACTGATTTGGTTGTTTTATTGATTGTACTGATACATAATTTCATAATGTATCTTGATGATTGGAAAAACACATGGGAAATAATTATGTGGATGACTACAGAAATCGCCTCTAAGGTTTGATTAAATATAGGTATAACTTCTTCGGTAGAGATGTCAATAAGGGCAGGGCCGGGACTAAGAGGCCCTAACCCTTAAGGGTTACGGCTAAAAAGTCCTGAACTTATAAGGGCTTGAAAAATCTAAGCCAGCCCTAGCCCTGTATGGTTAGGGTCAGTCCAGGGCCGGCCCTATGACTATTTTTTTTTTTTTTTTTTACATTTTTGATGAAGCTATTTCGTCTAAATTAAAACATTGCATCATGATGGAAAAATTAACTTGTGAGTTTCTTATTTTATAAAAATAATGCCATGTAATTCTTAGATTCCATTTGGATTAAAATATTCAAAATTTGTCATTTTTATTTTAGTAATCACATAGTCTATAGTCTAAACCAAATATATTTTAGTTTTTATAATTATTAACGTACTAATTAATCATTACCAATTACATACCAACTTTAATTTTGTATTTACTAAGTTATTTAATAAGACTAAATTATAAATGAGATCTAAGGTCAAATTTGATAAGATAAATAGTAATTGATAAATGAGATCAAATAATAGATTAATAGTATTACAAACATAAATTTTGAATATAAATATATAAAATACAAAAATTTATCAGGAAAAAAGCCCTAAAGGTCAGCTCTACCCTAGCCCTAGACGGCCCTAGGGCCGATTAGGGTTGGGCTAAAAAGCCCTCATGTTATAAGGACCTACGAAATATAGGCCCAACTCTTAGATTTTTAGTGTCCCCTTATTGACATCTCTATTCTTATGTTATATGAAATATTCTAAATATTTAATTTACTTTTAGTGATACATGAAGCTAAATGTCTAATCTCAAGTTTAATCATGTGAGACTTGGACTTCGATATAATTTTGGTTTAGTGTATATTTTCCTCTTTTTTTTTTTTTTGAGAAGGTATATTTTCCTCTTCAATCACCAATATCATGCTAAATTTGGCAAATTCAAAATAATCTCTAAATTGGAATTTGTGGATATAAGTAGTAAATAAAAATATTGTCGTCAATTTTTTTCACGGAGACACTAGGTTTGGTATTATATTTAAGATGGCAACAGTTGGGCTATATGAGATGGCAACATAGTATGGGGAGATGATTATTAATGCAATTTTAGGAACCTTAAGAATATCAATTCGTATTTAGATCCAATTTTAGTGAATATTTGTAATTATTATATCACAGATGTTGACAAATATTTTTCGCACTTTTGCTCATTATTATGTTTGCGTCACTGAAATCTGAATGATGCACTGAAAAAGAAAAAGAAAAAAAAAGAAAGAAAAGAAAGAAAAAGAAGTTTTAAAGAGAAATTGGAAAGAGGAAATGCAAGCACAAAAAAGCAGAGACAGAAAAAAGTTGCTTTCATTGAGAGTCGAACTCAAGACCTCCCGCTTACTAAACGGGTGCTCTAACCAACTGAGCTATGAAAGCCAGATGTCCTGTTCAAACTGTTTTTCTTTCTTAAATGATCCATGTCTACAGAACAGTGAAAAACTATGAAAATTTTCTGTGCATATAACCTATTCATTCCAAAATCTCCAATATGTTTTACAGAAGAAATAAAAAATTATTTTTTTGTAATTAAGATGTACAGAATGAACTCATACCATTTCCTCTAATCCTGACAGTTTAGACTTGTAGTTTAGTAAATTTAATTATCTTGAGTTTGTTTGTTGCCTGCCACCAATTGGAAACCCATCAACATGAAAATGATCCAACTTTTCACACCACATTTTGCAAGAGCACAATTACTTCATACATCAAAAAAAAAAAAAAAAGAAATCCCAATAGGAAGAAATAAAATTAGCTCATTTACTGAAAACTACAATGTTTACTGATTAGCTTTTTATGACCTTGGACTCAAGAAATATTGAGTTTTGCATTCACCAGCTGAACTTATTGCTTTTCTTTTTCCCTAAAAGCTGTTCTCTTGCTGCAAGCCTGACTGTCTAAAAATACTTCCAATCAAGATTTCTGCTGAAGCAATTTATTACATGGAATATAAATGATAAAATGATAAGTGATATATAAGTAGTAAGACCCATTAAAATGATGTTGCTTGGATAATAATAGTATATACTTGGATGACATTGCTAGTAGTATGATTCGCTTTGAAATGTATATTATAGTTTGAGTAAGATTATATGAATGTAGTGTTGCAATGAAGTTATGTGTATCTTAAAGTCGATATTGATGGTAGTAGCGGGTACCACTGGTATATAAAATTGGAAATTGAATATATAAGGTTGAGAAGTGTTTTTGGTGAAAGATTAAAGGATGAAAACAAGATGTTACTAATGAGATTGAGTAAAACAATATAAGAAATAGTAAAAAATGAAGGGTGGGGGGAACCTCAATCCCTCACTGAGATGTAAACCATACAAGAACCCCAATACAATGCACACGGGTATCTACAAGAGCGTTGGACGACCTTGCAAATATGTTATACCATCAAACAAGAATTCACGATAGAGAAAAACAGTGATAACATTAACGGAGAGATTATTAACAACTTTTACTTGGTTCGAACCAGATCAACAATTTTGCAATGGGTGAGCGATACACTTGAGCTAAAAGCTTGTGGTAATGCTACATCATAATTAAAATTCAGTGTCCTTGTTAATAAAATAGTTACTGTTTCGTTCTCAGTAGTTTGTGAACTTTATGTAGAACTAAATGCGAAAAGATCAAATGTTCAAATCCATCATAAGGTTCAAAAAATATAACTCAAACAGACCATTTGAATCTAGAATTTACAATAACATTACCCAAACAAGTTCAGTGTATCGGTATCTAAAACAACTGATATAACAAAAAAAAAAATCAATTCAATGAATAATGACCTTTCCAGTCTCGAAAGCTACTGCACACATAATTAATGTGCTATACATCAATACACTGTAAATCAAAATAATTTTGGGGTGGAGTATGGATTAAGTATTAACAGTCGATCCACTTGATGGTTTAAGAAGAAATTTTGTTACCACATGCACCAATTAATGCCATACGTAATACTGTATCATGAAAATGAGAACAAACTCATAGTCCCGTGATCGAAGCACTATCAAGCAGCGCCAATAGATGAACTTAGTATTTGAATCTGCAAATATATGCAGAAACACAAATAAATACAGGATAATGAAATTATCGCTGCTAGTAATGAACACTTTTAAAGAAACACCTTACCTTATTCACAAGTAAGTTTACTTGCTCTCTGTACATCTCCTTTAGATCAACAATGTCCGCGCGAAGTTCTTCCAACTACACAAATGTCCACTTTTATATCCCAGCAATGAACAATTAAAATAAAGGGTCTTTCACGCAATACACAGTTACTAGCAAAATGCAATTCAGAACCAAAAACAAAGCTAATGAACTTACGGCAATTGTAGTTATCAATGCATGTGTCAAAGGAATAAATGCTTCACGATGATATTCTCTTGGTTGAGTTCTGTTCTCAAATAAATGAAAAATAATGTTGAAGAAAATTTCTTTCCAGAGGATTCAAGTGTTAGATGCTGCTGCTCCAGATTGGTTTTCAATACTAGGACCAAGACCGTGGAAAAGAATATGGTATCCTTCCGTCCAGTTATAAAGATACTTTGACAGAATCCCACTTCTAGTTAATCATATAATATAACAAGTTTTAATGGTTAAGAAATACAATTTCCATCTATGGGATTACCTAAATCTCCAGGCCAGGGTAAGAAAAAGAAAACTGCAAGTCTATCTAGGCACGAATTTTTGTACAGTTATAAGTCATGTTAAGCCAATTATTACTCGTATAAGCCATTGATTGAACAGCACACAATTCAATTTTCTGGCAAGTAGTGATCTACATGAGTCTTGCATCATCATCCAAATGTTGTTGTGTTCATAGAGCAATTAATAGTAATCTTGTTTTGACTAACAGCTCACAAGATTCGTTAATCATGAGCCAATATTTTTTCCCCCTTTTGGTCAATTCAATTTCTCAATTTCTCACTGTCATTCTTTTAGTATAAATCATGACTTAACATGTATCAAACTAGTTTCTTAAATAAAAGCTGCTGAATATTAAAAACGTTACTTTGGCTATACCATAAAGGAAAAAAAACTGAGGTACCTCTTCATCACGTTCTCCCATCAACTCCAAGGCAGCCGAGTGTCTCCGTCTGAGTGCTTCTAATTCTGCTCGTATTCCAGGTAGTGTAGCAGCTTCTGACCGTAACTTTTCACACTGCACCATGTACAATCAATCCATATATAAATCAAAACCGTCATATAAGGGTGAGCAACTTAAAGGACTCAACTCTTTGGTGTAATTAGGAGCTGCAGACATTATAACTTCGTCAATTAGGAGATAAATTTATGACATTGCAACCACATGTCATTGACTAAAGGTATGACCTTCCTCTATGGTACACGCAAGAAGAAAGCCTACGAAGTCTCACCTCTGCCGTCATTTTAACTAATTCCTCTGCAAGAGAGTCGCGAATGGATTCCAAAGAAGCCTGAAGAGGGCAAAAGTCTACAGTTAAAAGCATGATTCTGAACAGGGTATCAAGAACTAGCACTTATACACGAACAACTAAGTGTGGCCATATGAACTACAGAAATGAACACTAAATGCAGTTCAATGAATCAGCAAATTCCCTACGTACCAGTCTAGATGTGTAAGATGCAAGCTCCCCCTCCTTTTGACGAAGGGCAGCTTCAAAAGTGCTTGATGTCATGCTCTGCATATAATATGGGCTCACAGAACCCTCTACTGCAGATCTATGTTCAGACAAATTTTCGGATGAGCCCAAAGTTGTTTGCAGAAAATAGCTTTCTTCCATACTGCTCAAGCTGCTTGCACTCGAGATCTTACGAGTCAAGTTACCTGTTGAAGTAGATTGTCAAATGCAACAGTAGGTTAAACATACAAGTTACTGCATATAGTTGATATGAGATTACCATTCTCAAAGGCAGCTGACTTTTGCCTTGCTATGGAGCTTTGATTAGGTGTAAGAGAAGACTGAATGCTGGCAGCCCTTTCCTGATCCAAACGAGAAGCTTTTTCCCGATCTAGTTCCTGTTTAACGTAGAACGATCTTGCTTGGTAAGCTAGTGCTGGAAAAATATCGTGAAATATATAATATATCATGCATTATCTAGCCCTATAAGGCAGCATTCTTTACTACTACCAGAGTTACGTAACAAAGCACAGGAAGCATCCAGCTAAAGCTTTTTCAACTTGAGCCTCTAAAATAAAGGTAAAAGATATATGAGCGATAATAAAGGAACTTGTGTTCTCTTCTTTTTGCTTTGATTTACTTATGTACAAACTGTTAGCATGTGAATGTATTTTGATGGTGTTGACAGGGTTCCCTGGTGGGAGTAGCAGCAAGTCGGAAAACATTTAACAGATTTGTCAAACATGTGACTAACACTGAAATGGAAGGAGCACAAAAATATGGGGCAGAAAGAAAGCAGTCATATGTTGGTACCAGCGTGCCAGGTCACCTCGAAAGCATAGAACAAATTAGCAAGTGAACCGCGAAATATCAAACACCAATTGAAATACTGGAAACAATTAGGATTGAATAGTGATGTTTCCAGTGGCCAAAATGTAATGCTTTGTCACATTTTATAAATAGCTGCTAAAGTCAAGTCAAATTAAAACCAGCAGGACAATCAACATTCAAAAGTAAAATTTCACTGGAAAAATCTCCTGGGCAATAAATCAAGGTCTGGAACTCATGCACATGCTAAACTGGAAAAAAAATTAATAAAATATAAAAATAAAAATAAATGAGCAAATAAAAAATAAAACTCAAAAAAGCATTTTTTTTCACCCAGCAGCCAATATTACACCATCCTGTGGAGACTTAGGAACGCCGTTCCAGATATAAATGAAATTCTCAACACCGAGTTCTCCAAAAGGAGTCAATACATTTGATCCGAGATACAAGAAAACACAAAATCCCTTATGAAACTAAAGTTAGATAAATATCCAGGATTATAAAATAAATATTACACAAGAACTTTGGGCACATGTCAACAGGAACATAAAACTAAATATGTTACCTGTTGAAGAAGCTCCTGATGCATCAGCGCTTCATGCAACTCCTCCTTGTGCTTTCTCCTCAGTTCCCGGATTTCTTCTTCAAGCTGATTCACACGACTTTCTTGAGTGTCAGCTTCCTCCTTCAAAGCAAGATATTCCTGCCTATTTTCTGCTGCCCTCTGTCTCTCCTTTTCAAGAGATCTCGTTAGCTGTGTCTGCTCGGCTCTGAGGCATGATATCTGCAGAAATGTCCTTGCATAAGCAAATCATCAAAATAAACTTTAGCTCAACAACTTAAACCAAGTAATAAAGGAAAAACCTGAGCTTCAAGAACATTTATTCGAGATAGAGTTTGAGTTAAACGCTCATTGATAGAACGCTCTTTTTCCTCTGCAGCTGCAGCTTTGGCCTCTGCTTCCTACACGTTAAATCAAGACTGCATTTAGATGCCTCAAAAGTAAAATAACAAGAAAAGTAATGTATAGCTAGAAACCTGAAGTCGTGAGTTTAAAGATCTTTCAACAGCAGCCCAAGCTTCGGCCCTTCTGGTGGCTGTTTCCTGACATTCATAGTTAAAGGAACCAATACATAAAGCAAGGCCTGCAAGTGTAATCATCTAAAAAGTTGCTAATCACGCCAGTAAAACCTGCATTGCTTCAATCTGCCTTAAAAGAGGTCTGGTAGAATCAGGAACTTGTGTTATTAACTCCTCGCACCTACGCTCACTTGCCTAGGGGAAAGTAAATCTACATCAGATGACAGACATCCAAACGTGTTTTCAACATTAAGATATAGCATTAAAAAGGCCAAACAAACTTGATATCGCCTTTGAAGATCCTCAATGTCCCTGCGAAGCATATCTTCTCTAAAAACAGCCTGTATCAAAGCGAAAAAATTGTCAGTAGAATTAATGGTGAATTTGTAGCCTCAATATTTCTTAGGGATAATTACAAAAAGTACCCTTGAGGTTTGACCTAATTACAAAAAAACCCAGCTAATTTTTAAAATTACAAAAAGTACCCCTGAGGTTTGATTTAGTGTTAAAATTAAGGGGCTAACTGTAATGTTTTTATAAATGTGAGGGGGTATTTTGAAATATTTTTTACTTATGAAGGGGTAAATGTTAGACACAATAAACCTCGGGGGTACTTTATGTAATTTTGAAAGTTAACTGGGTTTTTTTTGTAATTAGGTCAAACCTCAAGGGTACTTTTTGTAATTAACCATATTTCTTAAAATAACCTGCTGCTCCTTTCTGCTCAGAGTTTGCCTTAATTCTTCAAGTGTTTGAACTAGCATACTTTCCCGGTCCTCTGCCTCCCTTAGTCGACTTTCCAGTTCAGTTCTCGCTTCAGTGTTTGCGCGTGCCTCTGCTAATGCTTCAGCTTCTTTTGCCGCATTCAGTGCACTTGTATAGTATTCTTTTTGAGTTGCAAGTTCAGCTTGGTGTTTTTCTACAGTTTCTTGCAGCAACTTTTCAGTTGCTGCCTTGTCTCTTTTTATGCTCTCTACTTTATTCTCTTCAACCTGGAGATGAACATAAAAATTCACTAATTCCAATCAGAATGATAAATAAGCACCAAATATAGGAAACAGTCAAAAGGAAAAAATGAAAGAAAAGAGAATAAACTAATCAACTATAGAAAGCTTTCAATGTCCAATGACAGAATAACAATGCCATCATACTATGAGAAGTTAAGCAGCAAGTGCCACATGGAATGAACTACAGCAAAGCACCATAAAGATGGTGAAGGCATTTTAAAAAAACAGTGTCCTATATTTATTCCTCCTACAGAAAATGCAAGTAATTCCGAAATCACATGATGTGTAGAATGCATAACTGAAATGCATTTCAACTGTCTAAAACAATATGCAAAGCATATCTAAGCAACAAGAAACAGCACAATCATACGCCAATCATTTGATCCATACCATTAAAAAAGAATCCAATTGAAACAGATGTTGATAGCAATAGAATCCCATAACAATAGAATACCATACCTTGAGTTGAGCATATATGATTTATGAATGCTGATAATATCAGAGAACTTACCTAGAAAAAAGGAGACTAGAAATATATACTATATTATGATCAAATAAAACTCTATGTTTGAATATACCAAAGTATAGAAGAAACCAACCTGTAGCTTTGTTTGCAATCCTTTCTTCTCTTCCTCAAGCTCTCTGATCTAGCTTTCAAGAAAAGTAAAGACCAAATGCATAATATGCTCAACTCATGTTTAAATCTAGCAGAACGAATGTCAGTCTCAAATATAAGAAAATGATCCTAGAAATGCACACCTGTGCCCTCAACTTTCTAATCTGGGATTCCTGAGCGGCTTGCTTTTTTGAGAGCTCTTCACCTGGAGATTATCGTAAGCATGATGAACTCAATACGTGTAATCTAATATGACTGAAACATGTATACCAATGAGATCACATGAGTGGAACTAAAAATACGTTTTTCTGTTTAATCTACACTCTTATTTCAAGAATATATTAATAAGAGATCATGCAATGGCATGAGAAGTCTACTGTTGCAGCAGGATAAGAGCCACTTCATAGAGCAAAAAACATAGATAATATGTTCAACAAATGACCCCTCATGTTTTCTTAACAACCCTTTCCCACGAGAATGCTTGATGAAGTGTCCAATTTTGGGGCTCAAAAATCAATTAAAAAATTGGCCTTTATATAATTTACCCCATAGGGTAACACAGATCACCAGATAACTATTCATCTCCAATTAACAAAATCTATCCTGCCCACCAATTCCCACAAATGAGTTAACCTCCCAAGAGTAAATCATCACCAGTTCCAGTCTCTCTTAAATAATTTATGTCTTATTCCTGCTGTCCCAAAATTGACCCCAGTTAATATTAAATCAACCTTGTGTGTATAAAGATAATTCATTACACTTCCAAGTAACAAGAGAAGATTTTTAAGCCAGTTAAAATCACCAATTAATCAGAATGCACCAAAATCAATGTCCCTGCGCATACAAGTTATGCACACCTTCGGCCATCACTTGAGTAATTATTTCATCCTTTTCCTTCAGAAGTGCTGCAGCATCACTTTTCCTATTATGTTCTCTACGCAGTGTGTCTCTTTCCTTAGTGAGAGCATAAACCTAAAAAAAACGCAAATCAATTCAAACCAACATAAATAAACCATCAAAAAATCAATAAGTAACAGTTAAATCATGTGAAAGAAGAAAATATCCAGGTGGAAGTCAAGCAATCAATAAAACCAGAGAAAATAAATGCATCACCCAAGAAAGGATGCAATAATGCCAAGTTATTGTGTATGCATGCCAATATATTGAAGATGCCCAAGTCAGCTCTAGCACAGCATGTGACAGAAAGTGAAGTCTCAAAGATAGATGATGAAAACTTAGTACTCCATTTTTACTTAAATAAAAATAAAAATATAAGTTAAGCATTCTTAACAAAACAAAGAAGAGTCATACTGTATGTGAGGTGTTTATATCGTTATTTCATAATTTCTTGAATAAGCATATTGCAAATTGAGGTTGAAAAGTATTCAAACGGTTACATAAAATTTTCTTAGTCCAATTCAGGCTCTTTCTTGCAGGAAAAAATAAATAGAGTATAGACAAAGGATATATTACATTGAACAGAGGACAAGACGTCCCTGTCAAGAGGAAATCTGAAGCAAAATATAAACAATAGGCAGTCTGATAACCTGTTCCAACTCCTTAACAAATCAGTAACCGCATGAAACTATAGTCCATCTTCGATATATGTGCTGTATAAAATCTTTTCATTGCTCAATCACCATTTAGAACAGATAGCATAACATTGATGCATTAGCAGACTGGACATGGAGAAATAAACAGATGCACTTAACATCAGGTAAGGAAAAAAACAGAGAGAGAGAGAGAGAGAGAGAGAGAGAGAGAGAGAGAGAGAGAGAGAGAGAGAGAGAGAGTTTTATAACTACTACTTAAGAAAGCAAATTCGATGTAACAGTGTGCCATAAGTACTTCAAATCTCTATATATTTCAGATTTGTCAAAATTGCAGCTACAGGAAGAACTTCAAGGCCGTGGTATTTGCGCCTTGATGTGGTAACCCAAATTCTTATGAATAAAATGGAATTAAACAAGAGATAGCACCTGCCAATGTGTACCTTTCTCTCAAGAGCTGCCACTCTCTGATGATACTCTTCCCGTAGAGATTCAACTTCAGCTTCATTTGTTTTCTGGAAATTATTTATCCCAATTAGTGATTTCTATATACATCTGTAAATATGTCTGACAGTCTGTGCATAAATGTGTGAAGGCATTTGGGTAGCAATATGTATAAAGCATGGATAGATGCACGTATATAAGCCAGAATACAAATTCAGAAAACTCTATCTATAGAGGAGGCTG